>ADNK01001280.1:15000-78138 GCA_000320545.1 Bigelowiella natans CCMP2755 | reverse complement strand
CCTAACCCTAACCCTAACCCTAACCCTAACCCTAACCCTAACCCTAACCCTAACCCTAACCCTAACCCTAACCCTAACCCTAACCCTAACCCATTGTTGCATTTTTTGGGCAAGGTGTGCAAGAACAGAACCGCATTTGCAAATTGACCCCATCCCTTGAACCTGACCCGGGGTCGCATCAAACGTCGAAAGTCGTTTGTTTTGCAATGTGAAATCTGGAGATTTGTAAGTCGAGCACGTAATTTGAGACTCGGCGTGTGTTTTGACACAGAGAACGAAACGTTCATGCGTTTGACAGGTGTGTTGCTGTTGCTTTCATTGCAGTATGTGAAACATCACAATTGTTGGCATGTTCAATGTGTGTTTGTTTTCAATCGCGCAACATGAAATGCGGTGCGTTCATGGCACTCTGAACTGCACTCTTGAAATCGATTGTTGTTGTTCATCAAGTCTCACATCAATGCAACGGAAACTACAACAAACATCATTTGCCCTTTGTAGAGGTACATGCAATTTTCTATTGTCTGTGCTCCATCAGATTCGTCATCGGCAATGGTGTTGACATCACATTGTGCACTGTTGTCGTTTCTTGTCCCTGTGAAGCTGCTCACCGTGGCAGTGGTAGATGGTGCATCTTCGTCATTCTTTTTCTGAAGATCCTCAACATTTCTAGCGAGCTGAATGAGTGCTTTTGCATCTTTGTCCGGCACTTTGCCACTGCAATTACCATTTTTGTGAAGTTTAGTAGATGGTCATTGCGATACACACGCACACGCTCTCTCTCTCTCACACACACACACACACACACATGCAATTCGAACACTGTGTAGGAGTCATACATGTACGTATTGCTCCTCCTTCGTGGCCACCCCCCTCTTTTATCTCTCGATTTTAATTGATCTATACTAATATCAAGGATAATACTACACTAACACAAACCTTGCATCATTATCAGTAGCAGCAGCACTAGCGAGAACACCAAGGATATATGGAGCTTTTTCATACCAAATGGCACCTTTCATTACTTCACGTCGATAAGGTGCTTTGCCCACGACGTTTCGAACACGTGAAGTGGTCTTTTCAATTGACTTAAGAAGCCTTGTGGAGTAAGGAGAAGTGTAGGATGACGGTGACGATGACGACGAAGATGATGATGGTAAGGGTGAATTATCTTCGTTATACTGCTTGTTTAAACGTCTTTTCTCCTCTACGACGATCCTGATGTTTATAAGAAAAACAGTGAATCTGTTAAACGCCGAATCAACTATAAACTTTTTATCAAAAACAGGTATGTATATAGATATTATATATATATATATATATATATATATATGTGTGTGTGTGTGTGTGTGTATTTAATACATGATTTATTTGAGGTATTGAGATTAAATACACATGGAACATACTAATACATATAAACACATAAAAACGCAAACACATACAAACACATACATATATACATACATACATACACGAAGACACAACACACATCACCATTCGAGATTCTCTAAAATTGCCAAGAAGTCTCTGCGTCTCAAGCTCTCGGACAAGCTTCTCTTGCTTTCTATTTTTGGATTTCGTCATCCAAAAGATATTAAATGATACATCAATAATATATATATATATATATATATATATATATACGCTATAGTTGTGGATTGTGTTAGGTTGTTGTTGTAGTGGATTGTCCGCTAGGTTGATGATTAGATAGTACTCTGCTTTGCAGTACTGAAAGCACCATGACTATTTTGATGATGATCCTGGTAGTAGTAACGATAAGATCCTAACTCAGACTTCTTCTTCCTCTTCCTATCAAATTTGAATATGGACCTCAACAAGTGAACACACAGACACACACACACACACACACACACACACATACATCATACCATATATTACCACATTGAGGAAGTACTTCTCGTCCATTTCTTTTTGGCATTAGCACTTCTCTTATTATTGTTGATGTCGTCGTCGTCGTCATCATCGTCGTAGTTTTGGTTGCTGCTTTGACTTTGTGTCGTCTGCCCTTCTTCCACCAGCAGCTGTGGCCATGGAACACCCTCGATCCTGTAACCATTTTGTTTCGCTGCAGTAACGAGGGTGTCTATGCACAAGAAGGCTGCTTCAGCGCGACTATATTGAGGTGAAGGAGCTTGTTCCCGCCCCCCTTCAACCTCCTCCTCACATTTCACCCCTCCTCCTCCACCTCCTCTCCCCTCCCCCCTTGTAGAAAATGTCATAGCAAGAACGCTTCCATCTGTGACAAGATGATTCGAAAATCTATTGCAGTATCAAACAACAAACTATATGTTAGGTATATGTACACTCCCCTTCTTGTTCTTCTTTTACTACTACTGATTCTTTTTCTTCTTCTTCTTCTTCAATGCTGCTACCCACTTCTGCTTAAAAGGTTACTGCTAAAACAACAACAAAGCAAAAACTACTATTTTTCCCAGTTGTGCTAGTTTTTCACCTTCTTCTTCTTCTTCTTCTTCTTCTACTACTACTACTACTAGATATACATGTTCTTGAGAACTCCTAAGTTTGGTGGTAGAGATGACGTCATATCAAGGAATATGAGGTCAAACGGCATATCGAATTTATATCTGGAAGATATGAAACTCTCTATTTTTCCTGGCCATGCCGTTATGGGACCTTCACGGGAGATGTTGTAGTCATTCTTCTTTTCAGACGTAGTAGTAGTAGTAGTAGTAGTAGTAGTAGTAGAGAAATGTAAAGAAGTAGGAGTATCATCCTCGCTAGACTTTGTCGTATTATTTCCAGATAAATCTTCATTATATCGCTGGAACCGGCGTCGTTGAAGAGCTAAGATGCACATAAATCAATTATTGACGATGTGATTAGTAACCTCTGTGTATGAACTATGTTATGAAATAAAAACACCCACCCACCGACCTGCACATCCCCTCCCACCTACAATAAGCGTGTATGTATTTCCTCCTCCCAGCACCGATAGATGCCAAAAAAATTCTATGATCATTATCATCATCATTATCATAATTATCTTTATTTATTCTGTTTCTCATGAGATCAGTACTACCATCACAATCACTAAATAGATTTAATTACAACTACTACTACTTCTACAACTGCTACCTTCAGCAACATGTGTATGAAGGTTAGGAACTAGGATGTGTTTTGGTGAATATCTGATCATATTCAGGAGGAGGGAGGATAGAAGAAAAAAGAAGACGATTAAGAAGAAAATGAATCAAGAATTTGATCTCCATTGTAGAATTAGCAAAAATAGCGTTGTTATTGTTGTTGCTGTTGTTGTTGTTGTTGTTGTTGTTGTTGTTAGATATCACACAAACTCAGCTTTAAAATGTTACGTACGCCTTGCACTACTATTACTACTACTACTGCTACCAACGAGCTTAGAAATTGTCTATAGTCTTTACATATTATGGCGTTGTTATTATGACGCATTGTAGTATTATTATAATTATCATGATCTACCTACCCAATTTCAACTAAAGATTTTGACGTCAATGCAGATTCAGAATCCAGTATAAGGGCCCTTCTTCCCCGCCTTTGTAGTACCATCCTTCTCATGATAATAACGACTTACACACACACGCATACATACTGTATACAATCTTTGCGTATTCATTTAAATGCGTTAAAAATGTTACTCAACTTATTCTCAATTCGAAAAAATAAGAGCATTTTCCTCATCCTCTTTATTTCCATGACATGATCATTCTTTTCATCATTTTTATCTTGTTCAAGAATGCGAAACTTATGAAATATACAAATAACCTCTTTATTATTGTTAATTCTTCAGGCTGCTTTCTCCGAACCAGTTGAAAATCTGCTGCTGTTGCTGCTTTCTTGATCAGCGTATTGACATATATCTTTTCCCTAGAGTTTCTTCCAGTCTTAATTTTATGACATAGAATTTCATATGGAGACTCTCTCTCTCTCTCTCTCTCTCTCTCTCTCTTCCTGAGTGTGTGTGTGTGTGTGTGTGTGTGTGTGGGTGCGTGGTGTACATTTGTCCATTTATCTCATCTGTGCAGTTGATAACGTTTTGTAATGGTTGTCATCATGATGATGATCATTATCACCATTATTATCCTTATCATCATATTTACATGTAGCGTGGACTACAATGCAGAAGAGAGAGATAATGCTCCAAAAACCATCATATGTGCTCTATCAATGATGAGTTCTATTACTGCTACCGTCTCAGTTTGTTGATATTTATCAGATGTCCAAAAGCACATTATTCTCTTCCTCTTCCACCTCCACCATGTACTCCTCCTTCTTCCACCATTGCTGGCTACGACTGCCGTTGATAATGGTGTTACAATATGTTGGCTGAGGAGATACAAGCTCTTCTCGCTTCTTATATGCCACCAATCTGAAAGCTTGCTGTGATATCATACATACAAATACACACACACACACACACAAACACACATAAATAAGACTTATGTTATAATACTACAGTTCAACACTAGGGAAATCATTATTTATATTTATTTTATTTTATACCACCTTGACCTTGCCGTGATATACCCAAGAAATTCAACCAATAGCTCATGTTTCAGCACCATTCCTGCCAAATGTCTTGAAGCACATCGATGCTCCAACATAATTACCAAAAACATCAATCCAAGAGCTCGATGTACAGGTAGAATCTCTAACGTCCTCCTCCCCTCTAGCCGAGCCTGAAAGTGGGTTGGGAAGTTTGTTACTGTAGGAATAGGAGGGGGAGAGCACTCAAATAGTTCCTGCGTAGTGTTCCAGGAAGGGGACAGCAATATCAAAGGCTTGCTACATATACCCAGCAATATCAAATACTTCATACGTATTCTCATCAACATGTACAACCACCGCCACCACGACCTCCTACCACTAACCAACAATATACATTGTTTATGACTTTCCATGAGCATGCTGCTTTGGTCCGGGAGATCTGAAGAATGCGGGGGCTGAAGACGCTGGATGATGCGGCAATAGGCATTGCTAGCTGATGTTAATTCATCAACAGCAGTGTGTATGTTACATCAGAAAATAAAGGAGAAATAATAATGTGATGATGATAATGATGATGATGATTATGATGATGATGATGATGAAAATACAGTCTTCAGGGATCTTTACCAAAAAACGTAGTGCTATCTATCTATCTATCAAATCGATTCTCCACGTTCATCCACATCAAACGTCAAAATGTAGTATTCCTACTTAACAAAAAAGTGGTGTCGATGTATTCTGAATCAAAATATGATTACTACTTGTGAGAGAAGCTTCAAGGATGGAATGAAAAGGGATAATGTCGCGACTGTTACCAACGAATAATATGTAATGATACTGCAGATTGGTGAGAAATAATGAGGACCATTTCCCGATTTTAGGGTATCCATAATTATTGTATGAGAAATAGCTTTGAGAGTAAGTAGAGCTGCCCATATAGCGATTCCAAATGACAGCAGTGGAAGATATGCGAAAACCGTACGCAATACTTGAGAAAGGCGAACCTCAGTTTCAAACCTGGCGATAGAATGATAGCAGCATTTGAAGAAGCGAGGAAGCAATATGATGACGAGTAAATCACTCATGAATGAGAGAGAAGAATGTAAACTTGTGTATGTTACTATCAACACCATCATCCATGTTGTGAAGCAATATTTGAATACTAATACTATGAAGTCATAAGTATTATAAATACCTCAAATTTTGTATCATAATCCTGCAATCAAAATTGACGGCGTTGAACCACCCGCCAATACTATCACCGTCATTACTTTTTTGGAATATGGGGATGGCACATGTAGTATTCGTAGGCGATGACGATAAGGTAGAGGCAGCAGCAGCAGCAGAAGCTGTAACACCACCACAACACCAATTTTTATTGCCACAACGGGCTGATACTGATATTCTTCCTGCTCCTCTTCCAGTCTTACAACCAGTGCTGACTCTATTATCGTTCCCTACTTCTTTCCTTAAGAACCATGGATTTGAGTGAAACATTGTTCCTACTGTTGATGCTGAGGATGTCCCTCCGAGCTTGAAGTTGAAAGCTGGAGGAAGGGGAGGAATAGTAGGAATTCTAGGGGACTTGTATGTATTAGCAACACCACTACCACCACCACCACCATCATCACCACGAAGAGGAGCTGTGGGCGATGACGAAACTACGATTCCTATAGTTGCTTTTCTTTTCCATCTGCTTTGGAACAAGCTTCTGCTGCTGCTGATACTGGTTAAGGAGGACGAGGGGGAAGAGGAGGGGCGATCAACGATAATTATAATTACTAAAGTTAGCAGTGCAGCTTTTGAAACTGTAGAGGTAGTTGTAGGCAGTCGATGCATGCTCCCCACACTGACTTGTTGCCCGCCTCCTCCTCCTCCTCCTCCTCCTCCTGCTCCTGCTCCTTCTCTCGGAAGCAGATAGATGACGGTGTCTGTGGTCTCCTCCCTCCTCACAGAAGAACAACGACAAAAAGTAGTCTATGTTAGATCTAACAATAACAACAATAGTAACAACAATAATCATAATAATAATAATAATAATAATAATGAGACATCACTAAATGCATGTCGCTTCTACAAAAAACCACCCTGTTTTCTGTGTAATAATATTTAAGATTCGTTTTTGCGTGAAGATACTTTTGTCTGTCATCATCATCATTGCTGTATCATCACAGACAGAAAACAACACACAGGACAATAATTCAAAATGAAGTTAAATATTATGATATATCTGGTTTAAATTATTTTCTAAATGTGATACTGCACTATTTCTTCATTCGTTCACAAAAGAGATATCTTCTTCTAGGTCCTCAATTGTTATTCAAGGAGCTTGTGCATCATCACATCTCATCATCATCATCATCGCCACGAGGAACAGATAGATCACAACTGCATCTTGGCCACTTGTTAACCAAATAATTAAGAAGAGAAGCAGCAAGAGATACACAGAAGAATAACGAGTCATGGAGGACAAGCCGGACTTCAAGTATCTAGGCCGGCTCGTCTCAAAGTTGGATGGCGGAGATCTTAAGCAGGTCAACACATCGTACGATGATTGAATCTCACCAACAATCAAAAACTAGCATTATTCATATGGCTTAGGGAAAGATATCTGATTCCGTTTGATTTACATGTTTGTCTCGTAAACGAATGATGGTCTAATGGTCCAGAGCGACGTTGTTGAGTTGAATGTGGGCAATGTATCATTAGGTTCTCCATCAATCTGTGGACACCTTGTGCGGAGGGCAAACTGGTGGTCATCAATTAGCAAAGAGCACAAACGTGCATCATGAATTATCTCAGTATTGCAATAAAGCGTTTAAATACGCCGTTGGAAACGACATTGAGGCAAAAGAGGTAGGTTGGTTGGTCAGCAAGCAGCAAACGGTGTTCTATGTGATATTACAACATAGACTAATGACTTTGCCCTTCAGACAACAACCATGATTTGATGTCCAATAATTGCTCTCTATTGTCAGATCTTAAGCATGCTTGTGGAAGCAGAAGTGAGTGAAGAGGCACAAAAAGCATTTGTTTCTGTCCTAGAGGGACGAAGGTCTGAAATAAAGAATAGTTTGGTGGAGGCAGCCTCTGCTATATTTCCATCCACTCTCAAGGACTTTGACTGGTCCCTTAAGGTAAAAGGCTTTACTGGCAATAAGTAGTGTAGCAGAGCACAGCAGCGGCAGCAGGAGTAGTAATAGTGGTAGTAGTAGTCAGAATGAAAAGATGCGCTCGTAATAGTAATGGCGTGCCCCACTGTGTTGCTGACTGGTTGACTAACTGCAGTCTGACCGTTTTGCCTCACTGTGTCACTGACTGATTGACTAACTGTACGACCGTTGTTTTTCTGGCTTCACGGATATAAAACATGTATGTTTCCAAATCAACTTTTCTTGCTTCTCTTGGCAATGTGAATATCATACTTATCTCATTTCGTGTCTCTAATTTATTCTACACCAGAGAGTCTTGGCGTCAAACAAATTGGCGGAGATTAATGAATCAGTTGTGATTCTAGATCTTAAGGTAAAAAATTCAGATGGTTATCAAACGTCAACGATATTGGAGCTGGATGCACTTTCACTCGATAAACTCCTTTCTAAATGCGTGGCGGCAAACAAGGTAAATTTATGCTATTTATTTATGTGTGCATGGTTATATTTTAGATGTACATTGTATTTATATGTGCACTTGATATGTGTAAGGGAGTCAAATTGACATGCAAATAAAAAATACATTCTTTCTTTAATTGATTTTTATTAAAAAATCATGATACAGATTGTTCGTAATTTGACGCATGGCGACGAATCATAAGAAAGAGGAAGCAAGATTATTTCCAATGAATACATTTCAGTAACGCATACGGACACACGTACAGTGTATCACAGATTATACTGCACTACGTCAATCCTGCTCACTCTCTTAATGGTAGCCACGCAATCATCGTTGTTACCATTTTTACATTTGCACTGGGGGAGCCATGCGATTGCTCGTGCATGCCATCACATGTGATTGCATTGCGAGCTGGATATTAAATTGCAGACAACGGTAGAACTTGATGTGACGCATGCTAGCATGCACATGATCTAGATGATGTGCATTGCATCACCATGCATGCATGTCCATTGTAAAACTCCCCAATATTGAAGAGGCACTCTCAACTGCTCCAATCTAGCTAGCTAGCTTTAGAGCTAGTAGTGCTACCAGCATGCGCGCACATCATCATTCCTTTCACATCGAATGTTCATTTGCTGCACACGACACGCAAAACAAAGGACAAATGTTCATTGCAGATTGCATTGTGGATTGTGGACAACGCAATGTGATCTAGTGATGTGCATCATTGTGTCGCTGTGTCCATCATTCAGGTGCAAGCCAGCAAGGCAGCAGGCAGCCGACACACATCTCACGCTCTAGCGCTTGTCACTCCAAATCCGCCAACACAGGACGACAAAAATCGTGGATCGCTGTCTCGACAGGCCCCGCGCAAAGCAGGCACGGGAACCTCCTGTCGGCAGGCCACGTCTCTCAACTCGTCAGCTGAGAGCAAATGCGTGCTCGGCACATCCCCATTGGCACACGCCGCTCTGGCGCTGACGAGGGCGATGTGCACTCCAGAGTGAGCACACGCTGCACCCAAGCTAGCAAGCTGTCTAGCAATGGGCCGGGTGTTGTGACAAGTGCAATGTCGACATATGGTCAAGTGTCATGCCATGCGCACAGCTGCAGACAGCTAGCTGGCGGACAGCCTTTGATTGTGTCACAATCATCATGCACACAGCTGACGGGGCACGTCTAGACGTGCATGTCCAGACACTCCAGATCTGGCAACATGCGCCCTGCCAGTGCATGCCAGCATGGACGCCTCACAAGTCCCTACACGTGTCTGCATGCTGTCTGTGACATGCCATGTTGCGTCGACTGCTTTTGTTGGCACACGTGTCGCAACTTGTTTGGTGCATGTGTGGACATGAAAAGAGCACACGTGCTTTTCACAGTGCACATGAAGCATGGGCACATCTAGACATGTGTTCACTTGCGCGCACACGCGTGTCTAGGTGTGGACTTGCAAGTCTCCATGCTGGCCTAGTGACCTGTGCATCTCCTTCTGCCATGCCAGCATGCCAGCATGTGCATCTAGATGCAGGCGATGCGAATGATGCAGACACAACTAGACAACTGGACAAGTCGGCGTCACGATGCGCACCACGCTTGCTAGCTTGGTCCATGACGTGCTAGCGTGTGCGTGCTTGGGTGACGCAGTGACACACCAGCACACAACACCAGAACACCATGGAACAACGTCGTGTAGCATGGCTAGATGGCATGCCACACCGCACTAGCACATGAGATCACATGCTAGCATGACACTCAGCATTCAACACATGCACACATCTTGATCTAGTGGCATAGCTGTGTGCACAAAAGCCGTGCATGCTAGCATGCCAGCATGCATGACACAAATGATGACCATCACATGCTAGATTGTTGAGCTAGCTAGCTAGCCGGTGCATGCCAATCATGCCACATCTCACATTGCGCATGATTCCTAGATTCGCCGAGCAAAGTTAGCCAGGCAGTGCGAGTCAGTGTTTGTCATTCCATGATCACACCATGCTAGCATGGCATGCATGTACTAGATGTAGTGTGGTGAAATCCAGAAGTTCTGATCAAGGCATTCGGTAGTTGTTGCTCACATGTGTGCGGGCCATACCATCTGTTACGAATCACACCACTATACCATTTGTTTGTCGCTTTTACCATCGCATCATGTAATGAATTAAACTTAGCTACATGGCGACTCCCTCTCTTTCTTTGTGCCGTGACACAAATTGAATTGTGTCAGTGAAGAGCGAATGCGTTGAGCTCATTTGAGTCCTTGGTGAAATATGTCGAATGTCAGATTACTAAACGTGAGCTAATGGATCATCATGGTCACCATCATCGTCATCAGATGAAATGTGCATATCCATCGGAGGCTCATCTGGATGACCGGTTCTATCTTCTTCTTCAGCGAAATGCCATGACCTTGGAAGAACAGCAGGCGAGTTTTCATGCTTGCGTTCTTCACTTACAGGAAGAATCTTAGCCTCTGCATTTCCTTCACTCATTCTTTGCACGTCGTCTTCCCTCCGGTCTCTGGAAATTTGCTTTGCTGCGCGTGTACCGTCTCGTTTATGTTCCATAAAATCTTGTGTAGAATCTGCTGCTTTCCATTGGTCCTGAGAAAAAGCATTGTCTTTTGTTCTTGTACTTTTGGTTTCACCCCCATCGTGTGTTGAACCGGTGGATGAAGACATCATTTGTTGACCAGCAATTAGCCTCTTCAATCTCAGGGTTGATTTTAATCCTCCAAATTGTCGTGTATCTTTGCGATTCCTTGTAATGACACTTTCATGCCAAGCTTCACCATTCAACGAGGACAAATTTGACATAGATCCCGTAAACGAAGGTTTATTCCTATTATGACACGACGATCCATTGAGTGTCATGTTTGCTGAATCGTTTGCATCCATTGAATCTTCAAAAATGTGCAGCAGATCTTCAATTATGTACTTATCCTGACTATTTTTGTAAAGCTTAACAATGTCATTCATAGGTACAACCCAATCCGTTAGCGATTTATTCTTCTGACACATTCTTTCCAAATGCTGCATTCCGGTCATGGAAATCTTATTGCGGTCTACGTCAAAACTTGTGATTGTAGAGTTCTCTGATATTGAATCTGAGCAAAAATATGGCAAGGTGAACATGCGAACATTGGCACTATGTATCGATGGAATTTGTTCATCATATTTAAAGCATACCTGCAAGAATTTTCAGTCCTTCATCACCTAGGCGATTTGATGCTAGATTGATTCTTGTAAGGGAGGTATTTTTGGCTATGGCTTTCAACATCGGGAATGCAATTTTTCCTAGATGGCTGCTATCGTCACCAACTATTGAGAATCCTTTCAGGGAAGGATAATCAGTCATGCATCTCCTCAACGCCTCTCCGACAGAATTATTAGTCGAACTAAAGAAGGACGAACGGAAATTTCTGTCAAGTGCAAGATGTTCAATATCAGTATCCAGCAACGCATCAATCACATTACAGATTCCCTTCCCTCCGAGGGCATTTCCACTTAGATCTAAACTCGAAATGTTCGTAGAGACTGGCAACGTCCCTCGCAATTTTCTTTTTTTTTTCGAGAAAAAATCCAATATGATTTTACTGCCGCTCTCTCCTACACCGCATTCGCTGAGATCAATGCTCAATCGCGCATTGTTTTTGTTTTCAAAAGCTGCGCTAAGCACTAAGGGAAGGAGCCTTTTTGTCATGTGAATTTTGCGAAGAGATATTTCTTTCAACTTTGTTGTAGATTGAAGAACACGTGCGAGTAGAATTTCTTTAGTTTTAGTTATCTTGTTTCCAGAGATGTTAAATACTTCTAGAGCACATTGTGAGTTATTGATGATCGCCTGGAAAATCTGTTCAGTATCTAGTTCGCAATTTTTCAGATGTAATGCAGTAGCTGAGGTCTCAGACAACCAATTAGCAATGTAGACAGAGCCATCCTTCTTAATGCGGTTGTCCGAAATATCCAATGCTCGAAATTCCCTCATCCATGCCGACTTGGATAATAAGTTCATGAGTGACTTTATCCCAGCTGAAGTTATTCCACAGTTTTGGAAGCAAAGCGTTGGGACAACTCGTCTTCCCTTACTCAGTCCCTTCACCAACATTTTCAATCCCTGATCTCCGATCTGATTTTTTGATAAATTGAGAAATCTGATGTTGTGCTGGCCCAAAGCAAGAACATTTCCGAGAGAAGTAGCTCCCGGTGCGCGCACACCCGACTGTACCAACACAGCATTTGTCACAACAGCCCGTTTGTACATGGTACTGAAAGCAGTTAGTCCTTCATCTAAGATCGGGAATCCGATGCAAACGAACTCATCAAACCAGTCTGTGAACTTGAGGCCAGCAGCAATCTGAACAAGCTGCGTACAATATGCCTTTTTTGAACCGTGGTCTAATGTCGTTCCCAGGCAATCTCCCAGATCAAACATGTGGTTGTCATCCGAAAATGAAGACAGAAAATACTCTAGAACTTCAGGAGAACTTTGGACACCGTACTCACAACAACTTGCAAGATACGTCGCAAGAATACCATCACACACGTCAGGTTCTGGTTCCGTAAAATTGACAAGGTATTCGGATGGAACATTGATGCTTGGCTGGCGTCCTCCAGGAAAACCATAGGAGATTGACTTCCAAACTCGGAGAACAGATTGGATAAGGGCGCAGATCATCTCCGAGAGCTCAATATCTTCAACTTCAATTAGCTTTGCATCGGGAAATTGCAAACGAACAATAACTTTGGAATTGTTGTTCCATTTTGGTTTTCTCAACACCTTTAGTTCCTCAAGGTGCAGTAGAGAAAATCTTTGGTCCAAACTCGCCTTGTTGAACAATGTTGCTTTTCTTATAGTTGCAACGGAAAAACTTGACACGAAAAGGATCGTTGTTTGGTTGGATACAACTTTGCTGTGACCTTTTCCTACCACTAGGTTCATCTTGCCTCGGAATAAAATCTGGAATTGTAGCATTCGTCCAAATCATGAAAAATCGACAAATATAAAATCCAAGCGGCAACCTCTTCTCTGGTCGATTTGATGTGGTCATAAATGAAATCTTCATACTCCTTCTCGATCACTGACCACGACTCCATATCTCCGCTAAACAAATCGCCACAATTAAATTGAAAACTCTGACACAAATTTTAATTGAAAATGCATGCATTGAGTTATTTGAGCACAACGATAGATGTCATGTACATTGTTGGTCCCCTTGGAACTAGGAATGGATTGTCCGGTTTGAATGTAGCTGCACTAAGTGCACCGTGTGCAATGAAAATTGATGAGGCAGGGGAATCATCAACTGCGACATGAGCAATGGAATCGGAAATGCCGTATCATCCGCGCTTATCAAGTGAACACCTAATGTTTTACAACGGACGACAAGCAAAAACAACGCAGTTTTCCTGTCTTTGTGTGCCGTTGGATGAGTTTTCGTGTCTTTTCATGTCGTTGGATGAGCTGACACGGATGAGCGACCCCCTTTCAACTTTCTGTCCAGCTTCTGTGGAACTGCTACATTCATTCATTTGTTCGCATCCCATGATCCTTTGAACTGCACCATTGGAATCACTTCATTCATGTGAAACAAACCCTCAATTTTCCACGGTGGTTTTGCTGTTTGAGAAGGCTAGAAGGATGTACAGGGTGAGTCAACACGTCCCACTCACCACAATGTTGCGCGTAAGGTGTTCACAGGCCGAGGCGCTACGTGCACAAGTAGGCAGGGGGGGGGAAAGGCACGTTTGCTTCCTTTTGAAGAGTTGTGTTTATTTTTATTAAAGATTATATTTTTATTAAATCGTGCACTGCGTAATCATTCGCGAAGCTTTCGCGAATGCCGCCGCACGTGGGGCAGCACACTTCCGGTGTGCTGCCATGAGTCCCGCCGGAACCCACGTGCCTATGCTGTATTAATATCTACGTTATCTATATTCTATATCCGCGACAACCCCTTTGTTGTCGCACGTGACTTGTGCCCGCGTAGTGGTACGCGCTACACCTCCCCCAAGTCACGTTGCTCCTTCCTTCCTTCCTTATTCCCTTAGACCTTCATCGCTTTCGGAACTTCACCAACCACCAGGTAATAGATTCCTCTCTAACCTTATCTCCTTTGTCGCTTACCCAGAACTCACCTTCGTCCTTAGGTTCGTGTCCATACCAGCCCTCTGCATCAAGGTCCCCCAGGACCTTATACCAGTGCTCAAAGGGTAAGTCGGGAACAGCTAGGTAGAGTAGCTGATATTTTCCGTCCTTTATTTTCATAGCTACCCTCTCCATATTTCGTAATCCAGGGTAGCCTAGATAGACAATCTTCATGCGCCAATCGTCGTTCACCCTGACCTTATTGTTTCCATATTCCACATCGAACTTAGGTCGGGGTCCTAAACAAGGCATTGCTCGCTCCCACACAGTAGGGTTTACTTTAACATCCTCTAGGAGCTTCTCACCGATATCATAATTCTTTAGGTGACTGATGTGGCGCAAGGTGACCCTGTTCCCATCATAGATGTAGTACTGCTTCCTCCCCTTCCTCTCGGTAACCTTTGCAACGCCACCCCAGAAGGGGTCTTGTTTATTTCTCGATCTCAGATTTACCTTGGCCCTAACATACTGTCCTTCCTTTAGAACTCGGCCATCGTACGGGACCTTCTCGTCTTCGCTCTCGGTATCGTCGTCGTTGTCGTCGCCTTCTTCCCTCTCCTTATCCTTGATACCTCCCCCAGACGTGAAGGTGTCGTTTACTAACCCTTGTATCTTGTCTGGTGTGGTGCTATTTATCCTGCTTAGGTTGGCCAAGGTGCGGTGGAGTCGCTCTACCTTGGAGTTGGACTGGGCATAGTATACAGGTGAGGCATCAATATTAGGGTGTGGTAGCTGTAGAAGAGAGGTCTCATTATCCACATGTAACTTCTTTGGTATCTTGTTTATGCTAACTTCATCAGGGATAGCCTGGAGCTCAGACTCCCAGGTACGGTAGCAGTTAGTAAGCCTCTGCTTATATAAGCCTTTGTTCTTCTTAGCAACGTTGACCTTGATAATCTTTTTAACCCAGCACTTTCCAGTGGCCACATCAACGAAGGTAAGGTAGTGATAGCCATCGTACTTATAAACATCAATTTGCACGATATCTAAGAAGTTCCTTGCTTTGATTTTCTTAGATGCACGGCTCTTGCTGGACTCCTTGGTGGCGACGCCTGCCGCCTTCAAGCTGGAGCACCTGCAGCCACGCAGGTATGTCCTTATCTCTTTTAGCTTGTAGGGCCAGTAGTAATGGTAGAGTAGAGCAGTGATATGGTTTTCTCCTACGTGTGCAGGTCCATGGGCGGTAAAGAGAAGGGCTCCCCTGGTCCGCCGTGGCACGTAGGTACGCCTAACATTATTAGTGTATACATATATCCTATCACTAAGTACCTCATGCTTGTGTTTGTATTTATCCAGGTGTTCTTGAAGGTGCTGGAGCTCCTCTGGCTCAGGCAGGAAGTCGCCGTCCTCGAAGGTAATCGCGTTAACCATAGGGGTGACCTGGGTAGGGACTTTCTTTTCGAACAGCCTGCTGAAATAGTCAGCAAGCTGCTTGTCTCCTGGTGCGTAGACCACTGTCCTCTTGTCCCTAAACTCTTCCGTGTCCGCCCTCATAGCTGCATACTCATCGTTAGGCGCTTCGAGCTTGCGGTCGATGCCTAGGAGGGGCTTGTGGTCAGTCATTAAGGTGAAGCTGGGCACCGACAGCAGGTAGTATCTTAGTTTCCTCTGCGCCTCAGTCATGGCTTTATACTCTCCTTTTGTAGGGCTGTACTTGGCCTCAGCTGCTGTGCAGGCCCTGCCCCACACCCGTATGATCTGCTGGTCTTGGGTAAGTACAGCAGCCATACCTAGCTTAGACCAGTCTGTCCATAGGGTAGCTGGTCTAGTAGTGTCTAGCTTAGCATTCAATAGGGTGTTGCTGCATAACTTTATTAGGTTATCGAAGTGGGCATCAAGGCCAGCCTTGGCCCACACCTTAGCGAAGCTGAGGCCTACAGAGTTCTCCTTCCGGTAAGCAGTAGTAAAAGCAGCTGCAGTCCTAGCGTAGGTAGGGGAGAACCTACGTAGTATCCAAGCTGCAGTCTGCAAGAATGACTTTAACTCCTTTGCATTCTTAGGTTTAGGGGCTTGCTGTAGTGCTGCTACTTTCTCGGGGTTTGGGGTGATGCGGCCTTGCTCCAGGTAATATCCACACCACTTGATTCTTGTAGCTAGGAATGTACACTTCTGCAGTCTAATAGTAAAACCGAAGTGTGCAAACCTAATAAATATATTTTCCAGGAGGAAGATCTGAGCGACGACTGTGTTGGTACATATTATGTCATCATCCACATACACAAACACAAACACCCACAACACAGACGCCATCCCATCATGTGTGTATGCCCTGTAGTTCTGACTACTGAACGCATCCCCTGATATGCTTAGGCCGTAAGGGAATACGACGAAGTGCCACTTCCTGTGCCTGCTGGAGAACGCGGTAATGGGGCGGGAGGTTTTGTGGATGGGTGTCTGCATGTATGATTCATTTTTATCTAGGGAAGAGTAGTATTTGTATCCTATGACGTGTTCAATAACGTCATCTATCCTTGGTGTAGGTGTCTGGATCCTCTTTATTACTCGGTTGTGGCGGATGAAGTTGTGCGCCAGGCGGAAGAAAGGGTAAGTAGGTTTCTTAGCTAGCACATGTCTCACGTTCCATGGTGAGTTGCTTGGCTCTATCTTCCCTTCCTTTGCCCATTCATTGATCTGCCACTCTATCTTTTCCCAGTCCGCTTCCGGTCGCCTATGTTCTGGGTCATTGATGATGCACTCTTCGTATCCCTTCTTTAGCTCGATCTTTACTGGGGTAAGCTTGCTGGAGGGCTTCGTCGTCGGCTTGGTGATGTCAGAGTACTTCTCGTTTAATATTTTATTTATGTACTTTTTGCCTTTGTCGATATCCCAATCATCAGCTGGGGGGGTCTTGTCCAGTAGCCGGGTCTGATTTGGGTCTCCGCGTCGCTGCCAGGTATCTGTAGCTTTAGCATTAGCTCACCGACGGTCTTCATGGAAGAGCTTCCGTCTGCTTGAGCATATTTACGTTCTTTCTTAGTCACTTGATCCAATAGTCCTAACCTTCTTACTGTGCTTAGGCTTATGAAGGACTTCGGCATGCTGCCACTATCCCAAAGGGCAGGTAGTTTCTTGTAGTCTCCGTAGCTGTCTTTAACTTTAACCTTGGTCATAGCAACTTTGATAGTCCTGTTAGCGTCTTCGTCATTAATGTTGCATACTCCTAAGTTCTTTATGTCGTCTAGGGTCATGGGCTTGTCTTGGTCCTGCGTTGCTGGTACTGCTGTCTTCGTCGGCGCCTGCTTAAGGTGATCTAATATTCCGTTTATCTGCTGCTGTATAGCATTGATACTGTTCTGCTTTTTGTTCTTATATTTATTGTTCTTCCCGTTGTTGCTGCCTTGCCATTTGCTGTTGTTATATCCTTGTCCTCTGCCTTTCTTTCTCTTTAACTTCTCGTAGTGTTCGTTGAGCTGCCTGATCGTCATCCTGGGTCGTCCTTCTTTCCTGTCTCTGCAGTCTTTAGCGGTGTGTTTCCCTTTACGTGAGCAGTATCCGCAACGTCGGTTACCTTCCCTGTCCTTGTACCAGTCTCGCTGCGGCTTAATAGCGTTAATGTTTCCTATGCCAGGTACCTTAGGGCTGGTAAACTTGCGGTCCTGCTCCTGCTCGCGTAGGGATATAGCCTGCACTGCTGCCTCCATCGTGGTGTAGCCTTTCTCCGTAACGTAAGTGGATTCCTTTATCTTTAACTTGAACTCTTCAAACCTTGCCTGATCATCACCTGTGTTGTAATTAAAATCATGTAGTTCGTCGATCATATCCTGGAAGCGCGTGGCAAAGTCTCTAACAGGTTCTCTCTCATGCTGCATCATTGCTCTGTATTTTCTAATAGCCTGGGGTAGGGAGTTAGCATCCTGTTCATTTACAAAAGCCTTCATTATCGCCTCAACGTCTCGTAGCCCACTAACTGTAGTGTGTATTTTCTCTAGCTGCCTGATCCGGGTCCTGCCTGTCTCGTAAAGGTCCATGGCTTGCTTTATTATAGCTAGCCATTTGAGCTTGTCGTTTTCGGTGGGGTTAGGGGTAAAGTCGCAGAGTATACTCCTAGCGTTCTTCCACCACCTCCTTGCCTCACCTCTTTTCCCGTTGTATTTCGTTATCATAACCGGTGCTGTTTTAACAGACATGAACTGGGTGTTCCGCTGTACCGGCTGCTGCTGCTTGACGGTGCTCTGGGTCGTCCCCCGCGAGGCGCCCAGACCCCCGTCGTTCCTAAACAAAGCTGCCCACTCTGGAGGTAAGTCTGCTTCGTAATCCATGATGTCCTGCATGATAGCTGCCCAAACATCATGTGTCTGATACTTGTATTCTATCGATACTTTCAGTTTGGCGTAGTTGCTCGCCCTGGGTCGCAAGGCTCGTAATGCCATTACGACCTTCTTGCTTTCGGCGGCCACGTCCTCGTCGTCCGCCTCGTAGAAGTTCTCCAGTGCCTCTGCTGCTGCATCTGCTTTCTTAATCCCGGGTGCTGGTCCCGGCGGTGCCTGTGGAGGTGTTCCTCCTCCTTCCTTAGCGTCCGTATCGCCCTTCCTTTCCTGTTTCTGCTCGTGCCCTTGCACGGCCTGCGAGCCAAAGTCCTGCTGTTCTTCTAGCTGCTGTGACATTGTTAGTCAAATCGTTTCCCGTGTGTGGAAGCCAAAGGTTGTTGCGCGTAAGGTGTTCACAGGCCGAGGCGCTACGTGCACAAGTAGGCAGGGGGGGGGAAAGGCACGTTTGCTTCCTTTTGAAGAGTTGTGTTTATTTTTATTAAAGATTATATTTTTATTAAATCGTGCACTGCGTAATCATTCGCGAAGCTTTCGCGAATGCCGCCGCACGTGGGGCAGCACACTTCCGGTGTGCTGCCATGAGTCCCGCCGGAACCCACGTGCCTATGCTGTATTAATATCTACGTTATCTATATTCTATATCCGCGACAACCCCTTTGTTGTCGCACGTGACTTGTGCCCGCGTAGTGGTACGCGCTACAACAACCACGACCCTTTCAACTGCACCGCTGCTGGGACGATTGGAACGATCGTCCCGCGCGTGTGCAGCCAGGCAGCACGCAGTGGCAAAAAAAACGTTCGTTGCTCTTGCGGCACCGGCGTTCACGCACGCACCCAACATCGTTGGCAACCTCTAGACCTCTCTGGCTCTTGGTTCACTCCGGCACCCTGCTGATCTGCTGATCAAACTTGTCGAGGTGTGTTACGTGTCAGTACAGGACTAGAGGAGCAGGGCACACACGTGTGCCGCCCTGACTAGCTGAGCTAGTGAGCCACACTGCTAGCATTGTTAGTGAGCACACCTCGCTAGCTCGCTAGCTCGCACTAGCGCAGTCCAGTGAGCCCTAGCAGCTGCTAGAGCCTAGCAGCTAGCGTAGCAGTCTAGCAGTGGCACATCACGATCCATGCATGCTAGCGATCTGCGATGCATGCTACATCGCATGCACGTGACATGCTCTAGTGCTCTAGTTAGTGCTAACATCGTTGCAGCGATCGACGACAACGCTAGGACGGCGAGAGAAGCTCCAGAGTTCGAGATGCATGATGTCATCATGGTCGTAGCGCGCATCATGATTTCGACCGTTGAACAGCTAATCAGTTGCGAGGCACATCGTAACGAGAATCGAGCTTGCGAGTGCGCGCCCGTCGCTCGTTTTGTTGTAGCATCGCAGCGAGCAAATTGATGAAATCTGAATTACTAGATTAGCCAGCATGTGCCCTTCTGTGATGCAATTCAATCTGCCGCATGTTTTGCTTTGTAACAATTCACTGTAATGTGAATCACAACAACGTTCTATCCTGCAAGTCAAATAGATTAAGGACGAGGCTTGTGACGCCTTTGTTTGTCGCTTGGACTTTTTGCTTGACTATTTTCGAACACCGAAAATGACAATTGCAATTGTGAATCTCCGATACGACATGTCCTAATTTTTTCTTCTTAGTTTGTCCACACATTAGTCATCATGTATGTATGTTACCTCAAGGAAAAGATCTAGCTAGCCCCGAAATTGTAGATTAAAAGGTTTTGGTCTTCATCTCAAATTCTTATCTACTCCAGCGTCTATCTAAGCTTAAAACTTGTCACTTGGCTGAATTATATCATCAATCTTTAAAATCATCCGGACAAGTTGCGTTGCGAGCAACATCTGTTGCTGCTTGCCAATTAAAGTTTCGAAAACCTTTTGCTCCTTCATATCCATAGTACCTCTTTGCATGCAATCTACTCCGAGTTTTGCACTTTTCTTCTCAATTTGTGCCTTACGTACGGATGCGAGTGTCTGCGAAAATAGCAAAACGAATGTAATCACATAATTGGTTGTTGATTGTAAGGATTAACCTACCGGAATAGGTTTAAGTCCAGAGTTTGCAGCGAGTGCTATTGGAATTTGTTCTAGTGCGTCAGCGAATGAACGCACTGCGTATTGCTCAATACCAGATACAGAATCAGCATACTCCGATATCTGCAAAAGAAAAACCAACAGACATTATACCTTGGACGCTGGCTCATATATAACTGATTATTTTACCTTCAGTGAGCAAGCCACTTCCGCTGCGCCCCCACCATAAACGATACGATTGTCACGAATTAGGTTTCGGGTAACACACATTGCATCATGCAATGAACGGTCCGCCTCATCGATTATCATCTGGTTGCCTCCACGAATCAAAACGGTAACAGCCCTAAACACGGAACATCAATGAACAAAAAAAAGATGGATATGGTATAAAAAATGTACTTGCTGTTGGGGCAATCCTCGATGACCACCATCTTATCGTTGTCCGTTCCAAAGCTGATTTCCCTTACATGACCAGCGGTTCCGAGTTTAGAACTATCTAACTCTTCAAAACGCGGAACTATACGAGCATCCGTTGCGATGGCGAGCAATTCTATTTCGACACCTCCGACCCAACGAACTAAAGAAGATATTGAACATGTAATTTTCTGTTTTCGGTCAATACTTAAAAACATTACCTGCCGGAAGTTTATTGTGCATCAAAAGGTGAGTAGCTTCATCATCGAAACCCCACTGACATAGCACCAAAGTAGCCCCGGAATCCTTGCACTTTTTCACCATATCCCTGAAGTACTTTTGCTCTCGATCGTACAGATTCTGAGACAAAAGCTTATGTTCATGCAATTCTCTTTGTCACATATGAAGTACTTCTCTACCTGGTACGATTCGGCACTTGATATGTCAATTTTATGTTTTGTTTTTGGTTTAGGAGGCTCAAATGGACAGGTAAGAATTGCTATTTTTGCATCTTTGATCTCTTTCGCCATTTGGGAGTGAGCAATTTCCTTGTCAAGGACAATTCCTTTAACGAGCATGGTATCCTCCAGCCTGCCACCAACTTTTCCTTCGACCTTAATCAACTCGAAGTTGACATCTTTGCGCTTTAAATCAGCAACTGAGAGTACTGCGTTGACGGCAATCTGATGAAGAGAACGTGTATCATAAATAATATTTATTTTCTCGTTCAGCAAACATATAGACTTTATCAAAGATACTGCACGTGATATTCTCTAGATGAAAGTAACTGTTTGAATCCTCATATACTACCTCGGACATCTGCTTCTGAAACCTGCTTATGATTTTTGAACCTAATGTTGTTGCAGCCGTCTCATAGAGCGCATCTAATTTCTCTTCTGACCAAGGAACAGTATCCGCAATATCTCCCAGATGTTTGACTGCAATTTCACATGCATCTTCAAACCCCTGAGCAATCCGGATTGGGTGGATTCTGGAAGAATAGAAATTCTTAAGCGCAACAATTTCAAATTTTATATACAAAAAAAGACTAAATTGACCCTTTGTCGAGAAGTTTCTCTGCTTCGTCCAACAGGGCTCCCGCTAAAACGACAACTCCCGTAGTGCCGTCCCCGATCTCGTCATCCTGGGATTTTGAAAGCTCCACCAGCAGTTTGCCAATTTCATGACTGACGTCCATCTTCTGTAATATAGTTGCGCCGTCGTTGGTTACGGTAACATCTCCGTCAGAACTGACAAGTATCTTGTCCATGCCTCTTGGACCAAGCGAGGATCGGAGGATGTTTGCCACCGACTTTGCAGCAAGAATGTTTGCTTTATGCGCATCCTTCCCTTTTAGTCGCTTTTGCTTGTCTTGCTCACGCAAGATGATGAAGGGTTGTCCATATTCATCAAAGGCAATTGATTGGGAGAGGTTGCCTAGCTTCGGAGCCTGCATATCAGTTGATTCCGGGGGGAAGAAGTGGTTTCTGCGTGGTGGGAAGGAGCAGCAGGAAGTGCGGGCCCAAGATATAAAATTTGCTGAAATGCGTATCAAGAATGACCTTTTTTAGGTCTACCGTCAAAATATATTCATTGACGGCTATAATAATCTAAGGATATTTATACTCCTGCGGTTTATACATCCTTCCGACAAGAACTTCAAATGTCTGAGATCAGCCCGCGCGAAAAAACAGAACTCACTGGATTTGCGAGTTTTAGATTTCTTCAAAATAAAATATCGTAATCCCGAAAAATATCGAAGTGGAGATCCTCCAGAGATAGTATAAACAAATTCGGGCCAAACTCTGGCGCACTCCGCTGTCGTCCTCCTCCGCTCCCGCTTGCTTACTCTACAGCTCCACGCGCCTTCCTCTTCCTGTATTGATGAGGTAAATTATATAAATATTACTCTTCCAAAAATGTCCCTTATTACCATTTCGATTGTTTCAGGCTCACAGCAGAGCTTGTGCGTAATGCACCTGCTTACATGAATCCCCTTGGGGAGCGGGAGCTCAATTTACGAGGCTTCAAAATACCCTTGATCGAGAACCTCGGGGTAATGTTCCGAACTAAATATTATAAACTACTCACATTCTACATGTCCCAATAGTTACTAATATTAATATTTATATTGCATCTTCAAAATTCGCCGTTTAGATTCAGATGTAACAAATTAGGTGACGCAAGATCACTATCAATTTCTGGACCTATCCGACAATGAGCTAGAACATATATCGAACTTTCCGCTTCTGAAAAGATTGGAAACCCTAGTGGCAAACAACAATAAAATCACACAGGTGAATTGTATTTCACCGTTCTCCTAAAATCCTTGTAATTTTACTTTTATTGGTATAGCTTGCTAGAGGCCTCGGTCAGCTCCTGCCTAAGTTGGAAAACTTGATCTTAGCAAATAACAAAGTAAGTGCATAGGTTCTGACAATGAACTCAATGAATTAATTATCACCATATTTGTGTTGGTAGATTGGTAAATTAGAAGAACTTGCCCCATTGGGGGATATTCCCACTCTCAAACGTGTGAGCTTGTCCGGAAATCCAATTGTTAAACATCGGCATTATCGTTACTATGTCATAAATAAGGTAGAAAATCTAGGACAAATCAGGATGTCTATAAATATTATGATCTCAATCTTACATAGAATGAGTGATCTAATGATCATCAGCACAAGGAGTTGTGATGCCTTTATCATCATTTATAATGAATCAATTTGTGGGCAAGACATGTCAGTCATTACAGAACTTTTATGGTGCATCAACGCGTGAGATCTTATGTGGTGAACTGTGTCTACACTATTAAGTAGGATTAAATGTCAGTTCTATAGAACAGCCTCTTATGAACATATAGTAATTCCTCATGGTGCTAAATTGTTATTTATTCAGTTGCCAAAGCTGAAAGTACTGGATTTCGAAAAAGTGAAGCCTAAAGAAAGACAGGCTGCCGAGAAGCTGTTTGGTGGGGACTCAAAGGAATCGAAAGCGATGGACGATGAGGACAATTCTTTCACGCCGGGAGTGATTAAGAAGAGAAAGATGACTGCGGAAGAAAAGGTGGCACCCTTCTTAAAATAAATAATTGACTGGATGAATGAAAATATACCCACTTCACGCTTTATAATATCCTCAATCAGAAAAAGATTCTGGAAGCTATCCAGAAAGCAACTAGCGCAGATGAGCTCGATAGACTGGAACAGCAACTCGCAGCTGGAGAGGTGCCAGTTTGATTAAGATGCCTCGAGTCATTGTAGGGAAAGTGACTTAGAAATACAATCCCCAGTTTGAATGTGGATGTCATTGAAGTTGACTGAATTAAAACGAAAAATTGCAACAACATCTAAGAGATACGACTTCATATATAACTGTCCGCCGACGGCAGACAGGCGAGCGCGCATCTGTGCTTCTTGACATTCCTGCATTATTTCATCGAATGGAGTTGCATGCTGCACTTTACGATACGATCATTTAAAGGCATAGCTCTTTATTAAGCCCGCGCTACTTACACATGTAGCCTAGCTAATTAGCACATCGTATCGAACGCATCATCGCCATGACTTGACTATGTAGCTAGCAGGTTACTCCGATCCATCCATTATTGGCACATTACATGCAGCAGTATAAGCAGTATATACTACTAGTACATATTAGTAGGCGTGAGCAACGAGACGGTCACCACGACGACGGGCCATGCACGCACTCCTCTAGCTAGCTAGTCCTGCGCGCGCGATGTTTGCATGCGGCTGTGCGACACACCTATATAAGTGCTATAGCGTTACGTTGTTTATATGTTGGCACGCACGTGGCCGCCCTGCTAGTAGTGTGCGCGGTCCTAGCCACAATGCAAGCACGATACCAATATGCTGCTACGCGAATTCAAAACATACATAGCTTAATAGCGCGGGTGGGCAAAACATTATTGCATTATAGAAGATACATACACTTATTAACCCGCACAGCAGCTAGCCACGCAAGCACGTACATCGCATGTGGCGCTATATATATAGCTACATGTGCTAGCGTATCACCATAGTGATGTGCGGTGCACATACACGACCATGTACGAGAAAACTAGAAAAAATGACGAGATCGAAACTGAAACACATATTTGCTTTTGTGTCAATCACACAGCTACCATAGCTAAAGATCTTAACTAATTGCTGGTGGAAGCATCGTAGCCGCCACAAACTCAAGCATGAAGCTATGTGACTTCAGAATCCGCTTTTAGTAGTAAGGCAAGTCTTCTACTCATCATTTTTCTTAATATTTGTAATAATCATCGGGACACTAAAATTATGAGTCAGTACCTGATAAAGTTTGTGAACTGGAAGACCCATCACCGTGAAGTAAGATCCATTTAACTGGGTGACTGCTGCCATTCCTATCCAATCTTGAATTCCATATGACCCTAGCATAGACAAAGTATCAAGCGATCAAAAAAAATCTTGAGCACGTATGAACATGAGTCTAATACCCGCTTTGTCGAAGGGCTTGTAGTTGTCTACGTAGTGCTCAATCTCCCACTGAAATTATGAAGAATAATGCTCATCAATACGTACTCTTCATCACTCAACTCAATGGGAAAAGATACCTTTTGAAGATTTCTAAATGTAACAAGTGCAACGTCTTCAAACGCTTCGGATTTTCCATGTTCATCTGTCACGCATACTCCGGTGACGACTTCATGAGATCTGCCTGTTGATCAGTAAGCATATCACGGTAAAATATTTCCCGTAAATAAGCAACACTGATATCTGGTTGCATCGAACACACCTGACAACTTCATTAGAGTTGAAATCGCATCAGCTCGGTCAGTTGGTTTGCCCAAAACTTTATTCTGAGAAATAGTGTTTAAATTTCATATGCACTCCTTCTTATGAAGAGCTTTTAAAGTGACGCACATCTAAGAGAACAATAGTGTCGGCAGCTACAATGATTTCCCCAGGGCGCAACTACAAAGCAAAAAAAGGATTTATAAAATTTTGTATTGGGGTATTAGTCCTTGACGATATTTCGACCACACACATTCGGAACAGCTGCCGCGGCCTTCTTTCGCGCAAGGTGGAGAGCAACTTCCCGAGCAGGAAATCCAGGATCTACAGTCTCGTCTACATTCTAACATCATGTCCATACACTCCACTTCAAGATTTGTAGCTTCAATTAGATTCATGGCTGTTGGCTGGTGTTTTTCACCTGGGAGCGAACTTCAAAGTCAAATCCTAAAGCAGATAACAGTTCACGCCTATTTCACCAAGACAAGGCTTAGTTCCTAACTGCAACCCCACAAGTTTAACCAAGATAAATAAATACCTTCGTGGAGATTGTGATGCGAGGACAATTTTTTTCGGAGTTTGGCTAGTATTTAAACCGCAATCATCAGTAGATCGGGAAGCATGTGCCTTAAGTTCAGCGAATGGGTGTAGGAGTAGATGCTGCGATCCTATCTTTCCCAATGTCCATCCATTGGCTAGAGTAGCAGTGGTCAGCGCCGAACATATCATTCCTGCTGTCACTATCCACTGTTTATTACTACTTCCAGGTATCGAACGGACTGTTCTTCGAGTGAAAAACCGACGATGATAACGATGAGCTTGGTATTTAAGCCCCCTGCTCGAGCGTTGAGAAGCAAGCATAGAGTAAGGAGAATGGGAAGCAGAGATCAATTGCCGGTTAATTCCGACTTCTGCTATGGTTCTTGCTGCCATGTTCTGTCTCCAGAATACAGAATACTGCTTCAAGAATGGAGTTTTCCTTTTCCTTGTCCTCACGAAGCAACACACGTACGTAGTAGACGAAGCAGTAGATTATCGATTATTATCAACTGCTGCTACGAACTGCTGCTGCTCCTGCCAATGGGCGTCGTCGTCGTCGTCGTCGTCGTTTTATTAGTTTGGAGTTAACTGGGATGCATACCTGTTATTTAGTTTAAAAATTCATCCAAAAACAACTAGAGGAGAAGGAGGATAAAACATCGAATGATCCAAATTCTTAGTTAGGAGTAAATTGAGATGCATGCATGTTATTCAGTTTAAAAATTCATCCAAAAACAACTAGAGGAGAAGGAGGATAAAACATCGAATGATCCAAATTCTTTAGAAAAATCTACTCGCAGACCTTAATATGAAACTGACATCGACTGCGACAATAGACGTAGTTGTCGCAATGGTGAAATATCAGGAATTACCATAACAAAAGATGATACTACCGGTAGTCACCATCCTCATCATCATCTGGTTTCAAAAATTCAAATCTGCTGAGTAGTGGTGGCAGCAGTATCAGCCGAAGCAGAGGAATAGGATAAGGGACGAGACACACCATTGACTGACTTAGGATAGTACACAAAGAAGAAGAAGAACAAGGAGAAGAATAAGAATAAGAAGACACCGATCGACTCAAGCAGAAGCCTTTGGAAGGATAGATATTATCACGAATAGACCAATAATTCGCTGGAATGACTGCTCAATGAACAATGATGGTGCATCATCAGAAAAGTAAGGCCGTCTTCATCTTTGTATGGATCTACCTCCTAGGTGTGGTGGTTGCTACTACAGCAGCCACTCACCTTGGAGAAGAAGAATCAGCAGGTGACCTTGAATGCCCCCATCCCCCCCCGCTCTTCCTCCCTCCCTCCCTCCCTCCCTCCCTCCCTCCTTTCTATGACCCCCTTCTAAAATGGGTTCTGATCGGCAGATGGGCAACAGCAGCAGAAGCGGGAGAATGTGCACGATTCCGATGATATCCCATTCCATAATGCTTCTCATCCTAGCAAATCTCCACTTGCACGTTCATATGGGGTTCCCGACAATAACATTGCAAATAGCTTGAAAAACGATCGTAGTGACACTATTCATAGCAGCACTCCAGTACTTGATCCTCAGTTTCACAGCGGAAAATTTCCACATGCTCATGCAACGTCTTGGTTGAACGGTGATGACGACGAACAAAATGACAATGAGGATGGGAAATACCGTAGTAGAATTAGTAGTGATACCCACCATCATCTTGATAATTCTCAATACTACCATAAGCGCTTTGCATCTCCATCTCCAGAGGATCATCCTCCGTCTTCTCATCCTCCCCCCCACATGTCTTCGAAGCTAAGCCTGCAGGCGTTGAATGGGCAGTCCGCACAAGTCCGACTGGGAGCTGGATCTTCTGTGTACAGCATTGGTGTCTCTCCGAGTGGAAAATTTGAGATTCTTCTAGATGAAAAGGTCAACATAGAATAAGAGTTTGAGTACATAATGATAAAAGAGGGTCACTAAACTTTCTTACCCATTTCTATACAAACAGAATCTCTTAGACGTTGACCGCCTTGGACACATAATGATACACTCTTCGAGATTTTCTGCGCAGGTGTAAATAATGCAATTGAACAAGATGATAGAGTTTTAATCTTAAATTCGCATAAAGTGAGTGTACGAACAACAATGTCCTCCACGCTTAGGGTATGTCTGTCTCAAGCTGGGAGGTGAGAGGCGTGCCCCAATGGGCTTTGCTTGCTCATGAAATATTCACACCTAGCCAGGTAAGAAAGTGGTCACAAAAACCCACACATTAATTAGAAGATTGGTACAAAGAACTTATTTTCCACCATCGATTGCCTAGTCATAATCTCAAATCGCTCGCTCAGTTCCAGGATTTCTCTTTTTCTTTTCTCTTCATCTCTCCCTCTCTCTCTCTCTCTCTCTCTCTCTTGCTAGCCAACTGGTTGGTCTCTCAATCATCACATGTCGTGCGGGGGTGTAACGATCTTAACGAAATATCCGACTGTTAAATCGGAAGATGATGAAGAAGAAGAGTTCTCGCTTCAGCATCGAGAAGATGACCTCACATTTAGCAGGACATTTGCTATTCCTAGGCACCATGAAATGGTATTGTTTCCTACAACTAAAATATTATCCTAATGATCTCGTGTGTATACAATCACACGTGTGTGTGTGTGTGTGTGTGTGTGTGTGTGTGTGCGTGTGTTCGTGTGTTTGTGTGTGTTTGTGTCATGGACATGTATATATTGAAAGATAATTACATAAATATGATTTGGCTTATTTTGCTAGAAGCAAAGTAATTAATATTATTTCTCTTTCTATCTCTGAAAGCTATGTTGGAAATGTTTCTTCCCCTCCATTTCTTCATCTCCTCCATATCTCTTCCCTTATTGCTACCAGATTCGACTAGTTGCTACAGTCCATTTTGTAGACGATTGGCAAGGAGAAACAGCTTATCTTAAGGTACACTACTCCTCCTCCTAGTACTACGATGTACATAACGATAGCTATTATCAAGCCGAAGCAGCGACAGGATTTGGTACTGGCAATACTGCACAGATATAAACTTCTATAACAAAAGCTTTCAAGATGAAATGTCATGCAATAAAGTCATGTAATATTCATCTTCAGGTGGATGGCAGCATAGTGTGGACTCAGTCTCACACAGAGCGAAATAGTAACCAATTGATGAACATTTGTGGTAAAGTTCGATATCCAGATTCCAAATTTTCGGTGCCAATCGATGTAACAATACCTCACTCCAGTCCTTCGATGAAAGTGACATTTGGGTCAAATTTACGTACAGACCAAGCTTTATTCGGTCTTTCATCTTTAGCTGTATACATGAAACCAGATATCACGTCATAATGGATTATGAACGATCGATGTAAACTTTGACATTTTCGTCATCACCGTCGTCGTCGTACATTGATGCTCCGGCGTAGACGTACGACACTCATCGTAGCGATAGGTAACTGCCGCTACTGCTCTTCGAAATTACCCATAATATATATTGCAGTCTTAAAGTTTGTGTGTGAGTAACTAATCTAGACTAGAGCCTGTGTGTGTTTGCGCCTATGCACGTACTAGAGCCTACTCTAGTCTAGCAAGGAGTGCACGGACTGCGTGTAGCCTTGTGATGTGGCATGTGCTACGCTAGCTAGCCACACATCTACATGTGCTAGTGTGTCACAATGACGCATGTCAAGATGTCAAGTTTGCGGATGAATGTGTCCACACGCATGCTCGCTCAGAAGCTAGCAAGTGTGGCTGTGCATGTCATGATGCACATTTAAGTAAATCTGCGCGCCGCCACAGCAGTCGTACGCATGAACGATTACATTTCAGCAAATTGGTGTGCTAACATCGTACATGAGATGCAATACAAGCGCTTATCTGATATCATCATCATTATGTCATCATTCGACCATGGTGACATATCTATTCATTCTAGTATAAGATTTTGCACATATATATTACAAATACGTATTGTCTATCTAGCTAGCTAGATACTAGCGCGACGCATACCGGCATAGCTAACAGTCAATGAATCATGCATGCATGCGTATCCTGTCTAGCTGTATTGCAATGCCCACTGCTGCGTAATTTGCTTGGGAGAACACAACCCCAATAAAGCTAGAACGCCGAACTTTGCAGTCAATCATTCTAGCTCGTGTTGCATCGCGTTGCGTATACGCTAATATATACTAATATCGTATAGTAGTCCGGCATATTACATGCGATGCTGCATTAGAGGCTGTGAAAATAAAAAACTAGAAACGGATTTGTTTTGAAATGCTCATGCCGCTACAACCTTAATTTTAGCAGCAGCTTGTTCAATACGCCATGTGACTCAGCACCCCCTAGAGAAAACCGTGCGACTAAACGCGATGTATACAGATTAGCTTACTACAAATATGTTCTTGTAATGTGTCCTATCTTATGTGTATTCGGCCCGAGAAGGCGGGTAGGTTGCACTCAACGCTCAAAATTTTGTTGTTTATTTTGTATTCAAATAACATGTATTCATTAGATAACATCCTTAAGGAAAATGGTAAACTCGATCTCTGCTTGGCAGAATGGACAGGTGCTTATGTTTCTTAAATGAAGGCTTCTTAAACAATTTCGACACATTTTGTGCCCACATGACAAAGCCGTATTCTTTGGGTTATCCACGCAAATCCTGCACTCTTCCTCCTCTGCACCGTCTGAAATGGAAACTTTCGCCGCCTTTTTTCCGATTTCATTTTGTTTGCTCCGAATTTCAACCAGACGATTTCCAAGAGACTTTGAAAACAAATTGTACATTCAACTTCTGAGGTTCATTTGATATGTGTAATCAACCTTCTCCTCCGTATCTCTACGTTTCAGGTCTTGTTTCAGCTGATCGATTATGAACTTGAGACTTTCAATTTCGTTATTCATTGTCTTCATTCTTTGCCTTGCCATCTATGAATTTGAGTAAAGGAGAAATTATACGCCGGAAACTCACGCAAAAAACAAATTACCCTTGTGGAAGTCTCAAATGACATGATTTTTAGATCGCCAAAACTTTCCTCAACAATATTCACGAATTTTTTCCAGTACCTGATATCAATTTAAAGAGAATGACGAGTCCATACTGCGGAGGTTCAATTTAAGTTTACAAGACCTCGCTAACTCCTTTAATCTCGCATCAATTGCAAACGCCTCGTAGATTCTGTGTTGCTCTTCTATAAGTTGGATTCGTTTCTGATCCAATTCTTTCTCAGGTATAAACGAATTTTGAAGTTGATTCGTCAATTTTGCAACTTCATCATCTAAATTCTCATAGCACTGCTCTAATGCGCAGCGACATTGCTCACAGCTTAACTCTTCCATCTTCTCGCGACTTCTTCTATACAAAAAAATTGTTTCAGAATCAAATGTAAGGGTCGAATAGGATGGTGAATTAGATATTTACTGTACCCAGTTCCATACTTCGCTTCAATTCTTTCCCTGATACCCTGTCGCATCTTTTGTGCTTTCATTTTACCAAGCATACTCGAAAGATCAGTATCGAGTTTGCCGTAAGTATCCGATTCAAAATTGGAGCCCGAGGAGGAGTTTGCCATCGAAAATTTTCGTGCTTCCTTGAAACTTGAGGAAGAAATTGAACTAAATTTGGACCCAGTTCGCTCAGTTTCGTCCATGTGATTCGTCCCAATGTCGTGCAGTGCCGATTTTTCTTCCTTCAGGTTTCGCTTACGCTTTTTGAAGCGTTGAGGAGAATCTTCAAGCAAACTGATGACTTCTATGCATGTGTTCGAAGGCATGGGTCTCGATATAATTTCTTCCGTAACAGGCTCTCGATCCGTGTGTTGTGGGGAATAGTGTCACTTAGACCTAGCGGGCGATTATAATAATTACTTCCATTCGTTATTTCCAGCTTAAACACAAGCTTTTTCTCATCGATCTTACATGGCGAGGTTGCGAGCTGTTGCCATTTGGTCCGATAAGTACGAACTAAATATTCTTTCAGTTTGCTCAAGTAATTAAAAAAGTATTATAATCTATATGTACGACTTCAAAATACTTGCAATAAATAAATAACTGCTCTTTATTAACATCATTGTTGAGCACATACAATCTGAGTCGTAAGTGCAAACCCTTCCCCGCTTTACATATTTTGCATTTCATCCTACATTTTATCTTTTTCCAGACTAAATCAACAAACTATTCGAATAAAACCCCAATGTTTTAAATCCGAGGATGTGGTCATCTGTACCGGGAGTTTTTTGTTATTACCCGGCAAAGACAATCGGCTGTAAGAAGTTTATTATTTCGGCTCAACATTCCTTTCATTTGTCTTTTAATCCTCAGAAGGTATTGGGGAAATAAACCATTACGACATCAATAAGGTCGACACTGGTGATAAAATATAGTAAATTTAATACTTATTTGTTTTACTTTGGTGTTTCATAAATCTTAACAGCCCAAGCTGCAAGGTATGGTGTCTAGCCTCTGCGCACGTGGTCTCGCCCAATTCCTCTCCCCCTTTGATTTGATCAAAGTGAAGGAAATACGTACACTATATGAGTCAATATCAACATGCTGTTTCATACATATTTTGGCTGTTGTTCCTCATCGTGCCAAACGATCTTGCGCGTACTCTATAAAGGGGGGTAGTATGTATGAATTTCGTATGAATTATCACGATGTACCACCTAAAATTCAGAAGAGGACATGGAGGTTTCTCAAATTATTGATAAGGCAGCTTCCCGGCGGTCCGAAACTCGGATTGCTTTCCTGAAGGAGTTTTGTATGGGTGCCATCGTAATGCTGGGATTGGTCTTGTGCTACAGGGGGGTTACAGGAGCTTTTGCAGAGTCTGAATCCCTCTCGTTAGGCTTGACAGGGCGAGCAAACAGTGCGTCCTTTGCACAACCTATTGCTATTTCACCATTTTTGCAAACGAGCACTAGACAAATGGTTTGGGTACCAGAAGCAAAGCTCCGAAAAAGGGACCGACAGGGTGAAAGACATAGGATTTACAATAAAGCAATCAAATCAGCTGTGAAAACAAGGACGAAAAAGGTATAAACTACAGCAATTATTATTGAAGATATAAAATTTGTGTATTTCAAATATAAAATCAAATTTATGTTGCGATCTTTGCATATTAGGCCCTACGAGCGATCGACGAAGCTAAGAAAGGAGGAATTTCTAACGAGGCTGATCTTCAAGCATCTGATAAACTTATGTCTGAGGCTTACAAGGAAATCGATAAGGCAATTACAAAAGGTGTGATGAAGAAGAACACTGGTGCGAGACAAAAGTCTCGAATTGCAACCTGGAGGAAGAAACTCCTAATCGAAAATGGTTTATATTCCCCCGAGGCAGCACCGCAATCTGCATGAGCATCACTTCTCACAAAATGACGGAGAAAATGACTACCTAAACCAGGAATTATCAAGACATATTGCTACATTGCAGATTTAAATTGTGGACAATTTACGATTGTTTTCGCACAAATGAATTACTTTCATTGAATATGTTATCGATTGGTGTCACAATTTAAAAAATAGCCATGTACCCATTGACACCGTGCGCGCAAGGCGCAAGGCGATTTGATTATCACTTCTTTTTGTGGAATGTATGCATGACTATGATGTGGTAGCAATCTAGGGCCGTAGTGTAGCAGATAGATTGTCATTTAAATCACATAAGTACATGACTGTGCACTGCTAGACTGACCCTGCACTAGCTAAAGCACGATGCGACGTGTGTAACGTCATCGAAAACGTGGATCACCTGCTTTGCTGCCCACAATTGACTGCACACCACACATCAACGTCACTTGAGGAACCAGCTCACCGCTGCAGTGATGCGCACGACGACGAAATGAAAAGCTAAAAAGATCATTGACATGCATGTTGTGATGAGAAGGAAGTTTTGCGGAAACACGCCGAACTGCTGCGCGAAACAACGCGTGCATGACATTTCAGACTTGAAACAAGATGTGCTTGATTGCACATGAAACACATCACAGCGGAAGTTTGACCAACAGTGTGCAAACAGATTCAATGTCACAGCGCTCACGGCCACCACAGCTAGACAGCCAGGCCCGCCTGGCGTGATCAGGATGTCCGAATTTGCAAATGCGAGCTCGCAGGCGACTAGCAAGCGCAGCACAGCGCGTGCATGTGACCACAAACACGTGACAAGTGGGTTGTGGGCTGCAAAAATCCACATTTTCGACACAATGTGGTCAAAACATGGTTTTTTGAGGTTTTGACGTACATTGAAAGGACGAATTTCGTGCCAATGTTGAACAAATGTGGAAACAAAACCGAGAGGTGTCACAAAAATTTGAACGCAATTCGTTTCGTGCATGACCATGGAATTTGCAACGAAAAGGTCCCATGCATGACCGACATCGCGTTCAGACACAATGTGCATGTGAAAGCAATTTGAACGCATGCGCGCGCAATGATAGACATGCAATACACAATATACACAATATATATAATATATATAGTGTATTGCTGTGTCTATTATCGCAAAATGGATTTTGCAACGAAAATCCGGGATTGCAGATCACGCCCGGCTAGCCGGGCCTGCTAGCCTGGCTGTGGTGGCCGTGGCTGCATCGTGGCCTGCGTAAGATGCGTCGTGCTGCTGCTAGACTGTCCTAGTGTCAACATCAACATCCAGGACGTCGGACGCTCGTTGTGCATGCTAGCATGGCTAGATCTAGAGATGGAGATGTGTTCACTTGTCCACGCTCTAGCGCTGCATGACCAAATGAAGGCACCCTCGACTGTGCATGATGTGTTTCACTACGCGCTCTGACGCACATGATGACGTACTGGAGAGAAAGCTGCGGCACTGTGCATGCAGTCATAGCTCCAGACAGATTTGTGCAATCACGATGCTAGATGCTGCATCGCGCAGTCGTGCGTACGACGCAATGACAATGCTGCTAGCTGAGCGAGGCGCGCGGCCACGTCGCAATTGCCGTCTCTAGGTCTACATCTAGCTATCTGCTGCTAGGCTAGTAGCTAGGCTAGTAGGCAGTAGGGCTAGCAGATGGGCTGCTCATTGTGCTCCACTAGCTAGTCCAGATATGCCAATCATGCTGCTATCAGATGTGGCTTGATCAATGTCAATCTCACACATGCCAGGTGATGAAGCTAGCTCGCCGTAGCTAGGTAGCCAACGTATGGCATGCGTCCTACACATAATCTTCAAGTAGTCTCCTATGTAGCTTCTACGTTTCGCTATGTATATATATATATATATATATATATATATGCAATCGCACTGGCATCTTCAAGCGAAGGAGATGTGACATGTGTTACTTAAGCCCATCAGAATCATCGCCGCCAGACTACGTGACTGACGTTACGGCAACATCAATCATACAAGCCTAGTGTACGATCTACATCAAGAACCAATCGGCGGTGTCTCATGTTCATGAAACCATTATAGCAGTCGCGACGGCAAACAGTTTCTTGTACTTCCAACCATAGTTGAAAATAATACTTTTTAATAGCCTGTCACTCTACTTTAGCCCCATTATTTTGGGAGATAGATGTTTCAAGTTGAATATGTACTTTACCTAAGACTTTTCCTCTGTGGGTTCATATTTGTCAAACGGTAGATCTGATGAATCAATAGCCATAGCAGCTTCATTATCCTTCATTTCATATCGATCCTGGTCTTCTTCAGCTTTCTTGATTACGGATTCATCCACAACAACATATCCTGTTGTATCAATGTGGCTGCCTTTTGTCCCATCTCCCAGAACCATATCTAGAATGTCCCCATCCAAACCGTTTTCTTGGGCTTTTACAATATGTTTCTTTTTTAAATTTGTTCGACGAGGAAGCTCTGGAATGAGTCCCGCATCTGAAAGGAGCTGGGCAGCTGCACCAGTGGGCTGAGCTCCAACTGAAAGCCAATATTTGATTCTCTGACATGTACGAACAAAGAGTTATCTGCTGTGTTCTTAATTGTTTGCAACTTGATGAAGCAAATGGACAGGAAAAAATTTCTAAAGAATACCAACCAGGACTTCCAGCCTTGCTATCTTCTTGCCATCTTTTTGAAGGATGGGGTTGTATGTCCCAAGAAGTTCGATGTATTTTCCATCCCTTTTCTTGGTCGGATTTGCGGCAACCAACCTATAAAAGGCACGCCTTTTTCGACCCCATCTTTGGAAGCGCAGGTGTACGCGGCCCATGATTGAAAGCCGAGCTTAAACAAACAACCTCAGAGCTGCGCCCCTGTTACTACTACTGGTGTGCGTACTTTCGCCTGGTAGCAATGCGACAAAGGGTTCTATTGCCAAACTATTTTATCTATAATTGGCCTACAATTTGAACAAAAGACTTGCAAACATGTGCTATATTTAAAATTTACCAAAAAATATGTCTCTTTCTCGGAGTTTATGCTACATGTATTAGACCTATCTTCCTCAATTGAATTCTTCGTTCGGAACCAGGATCCATTGAGAGAGGAGAGTAGTGAGGTAGAAGTAGTTGTAGTAGTAGTAGTAGTAGTAGTAGTAGTTCTAACGGATTATTATTATCGGAATTCAAATCTCAACTGAGAAGAGGAAGAAGAACTACAAGCACAAGTTCTCGTAGAAGTAGTAGTAGTACTCTTAGCAGTAGTAATGGTAGTAGTAAAGTAGTAGTAGAAGAAGAAGAACAGAGGTCTGATTGATGAAGACGATGACGATCATGATTCTAGGAGATGAAGGGAGAATATTTCATGCCCGTGGTCGAATGCGCTTGATGATACATAACCCACTACCTCTTTCCCGCCCCCCGACAATGTACTCTAGGTGTTTCTGTTGGCGAAGTCTCGGCGCCTGTATTCTCAATGGTTTTTTCAAATGAAAAGGACCAGAACAATGAAAATGAAGATCGTTACTATGTGTCAACGGCGGCATCATCGCTCCTAAATAGCGGCAGACAACGTTATCCGGATCAAGATTTGAAAAGTGCCCATCCTGGTGGTGACCCATATTCCCCATTAAAGCCTCCATCGCCCATGGTTCCGAGAGCTACCTTCTGTCCGGCATACCATTTGGGAATTGCGGTGAGTAGTAGTAGTAGTAGTAGTGGTGGTAGTAGTAGTACAAAGAGCTTTGTATGTCTCCATTTTGATACTACGTCAGGGCCAATACCACAGAATCTGTTCACATTTAAGCACATGTTTGTTAAATGAAGCTGGCTGGTTCCCGCTTTTCACCAGCTGTAATGGATCCCAGAGCAGTGATTTATATACTAATATTCGTTTTGCCATTAGTTCTTTCTCATGTTTGCTGCTCTCATGCCGACGCAAAATCTCCTTACTAGCTTAAATGGCACTCTGGGATACTACTCAATCGGTATAGTTTGTTATATTCCTATAAAAACGAGATATTTACAGTGTTAAAAATGTTCTTCTCTATGCAAGTGCAGCTCGTCTGGAATCGGTCGTTGTTGATATTCGTTTGGCTAATTTCTTAGCTGTATTGTACTTCTTCATGGCCTGTTTTGGTCCCGTTGCACCGTTTGTGGTGAGATACTTTAAAGGACCCAAGGTGCTGATACACTTATTATATTTACCAGCGATGGATGATTTGTGTGGGGTACCTTCCTTCTATTTAGTTCTTTTATAACCAACTGCGTCAACCTTTTTCGAAAAGCTCGCCGAACTACTTTCAATACCAAATTTTTACTCTCTCAAAGTGACTTACTTCCTCCCTCTTCTCAATCGTCGACCTATTGAAGACTGAATAAATCTCAATTCTATGCTCTCTCTCATTCTTTCTCTCCCATTTATTCATTTTTTGGTCACGGACGGTCATGCTCTTATGATGAATCTGTGCATCATTTTACTAAATCACCCGTTTAGACGGCCCTCGTGGCGGGGGGACTGACGTACACAGTATTCCAAATTGCAAATGTACTCCTCGGGATCAAGTCTATTCCAAAGTAGTCCATCATGAAAATTAACCTAGCCTTTTTGTTTTGGGGGGTTAAGACTTAAACATCAGCAGTAGATATCCATGTTATCTATGTAATTGCTAGAAGCGAATCAATGTGGTCATCAGTCAATGAGCTAAGATTTTAACATTAGAGATTATAAGTATTGATACTTCTGGTCCTAACAAAATAAAATTTTCCAATGTACTAAAAGTTTGTGACATTTGTCTTCTGTACCATCCGTAATTCCATATATTATTTTTAGCGTTATCAATTATGTGATCCTACTACCTCCCAGGTAATGAAGCTACTGTAGTAACAATATGTGGTAGAGCAATATTTGCGAGTGGCCTTTTGTTCGTTGAATTATCTCTCTCAGAGTAAAAAATCATCCATCATCCTTTTCAGCGCATTAGTAGGGATGGGTGCGTGCTTGTTGTGGACAGCCGAAGGGCTTTATGCGACAAGAGTCTCCAGAGCTGTTGATGCATACAGAGACTCTTCACAGCAGCAAAAACACAACCAACAACAAGAACCAGGAACAACATCAACCCAGTGGGAAAAACAACACGAAGATAAATATTTTATCAAATATCATAATGCTAATATGACCGTAGTTATATCAATACTCCTTTTCTGACTTTTTTGACGTTTCTATTATTATAATTATCAGTGTTCTCATGATCAATAAATTAATCAACATCAATGATTGTCATTTGTAATTTCCCTTCTGTTAATGTATTTCGAAGTGACTGCAGCGCTTGACACTGCATCGATATCAACTCTTGTGGTGCACAACAAAGTAGCAGAACGATGCCATTGCTGCCTAGCACTGTATTCTTGTTGTTTACATGAAAATGACGATACTACTCAGAGGGATCATCAATGAGGACGATAAGGATGATGAGTGTGAGAAAACTCAAAATTCACTAGGATTTGTCAATGGCATCGTTTTGGTGTTTTTGCAAACGGCAAATTGCGCGATGAATCTAGGCTCCTCGGTATCATCATAATCTGAAAATGAGTGTTGGTCGTCGTAACTATATACCTGCAATAATACATACTGACAAATTCAAATAATGAAGGCATTGTTATCATCTGGAGCATCCCCGTTGCTACTATTCATCGTTTTGGCAGCGGCCAGTGCTGGTGGCTTTCTTACCTTGTTATCCCTCCCCCGTACAACGAATACAACTTCGTCGAGAATGGCGGAAGAAGAACAAATGCAGAGGAGGTGATAGGCAGTAATAAGTGCGTGTGTGGCGCCGTTTTTAATTTGTTAGTCTACTTTATGTCGTCATTTTATGTTGTGGCCATTGAGGACAGCAGCTATGTCATTTCAATTTGGATAAGAGAGAAGTATTTATAAAATATTTACCATAAAATCTAAGTACTCTTTCTTTCTAGTGTGATTAATTTCACATGCATGGATACATCATCATTCAACCCAATCGTTTATCTAATATATTCTCGACAGTAGTACTCTATGCGAGTCCGTTGTAGAGCTAAAAGATCTCCATCGGTACGTGGAAGCGGCGGCGGCGGTGGTGGTGGTGGTGGCGGAGGAGGAGGAGGGGGAGAAGGAGGGGGGGGAGGAAAATGCTAGGTTATCTGTCTGGCGAGACTTGGCGACAGAGGCTTAGGTTGTGACTGCCAACTCTACTCTGAACGAATTCTTGTCTACGATGTGCTCGTAGGGAGAAAAAGTTGAAATGTCTTCTGGCTTTATTCATCCTCTGCGGTTGCAATCAGGGTAATATCGTCACTACTACTCAAATGGCTACAACAATAGCTAAACATCTCTGGCATCGTCTGCTCTTTCGTTGTCGTCGTGTCAGCTATTATGTATGATAAAAATGGAGGGAAATGATTATTACGATACACAAAAACTAGGCGTACTCACGTCTCCTCATCATTATTTCCTTTTCTCTTTCTTCTTCCTCTTCTTCTTCTTCTTCTTCTTCTTCTTCTTCTTTTATATCAGGATATTTATGGACCACATTAACAGGAGATGTGATTACACCAGCATTGGGAAAGGTTGTCTGTAAATGCATGCTTTAATTCATGCAAGCATCCACGCACGTGTACACTGTGACACCAACGACGACGACGACGAAACTACTACTCTAACATTTACCCTTATCGTCTCGAGTCAATATTGGTTTTCCTTCCCATCTCCATTGATGAATGACTTATTCAAATCGTTAAAAGGAATGGGTAGGATACGTTATGTCAACAAGTGCGGCATTTGATGCAGTTGGTACGAAAGTTCACTCACTAGTGAGCAATACTCTACTATAATAGAAAGTAGTAGTAGTAGTAGTAATAGACTAGGGTTGATGATGATGATGTTCCCTGCTGCCTGCTTGGTGATATCACCTCTGTTAGGATCGTATATCTTTGGATCCATGTCGGACAGGATTGGGCGTGTACCTATTTTATACGGAGGATTTCTTATCAACATGGTGCGCACACGCACTTCGAACAGTTTTTTTTAAGTATCCATCTTTTATCAAATCAATTTTCCTATACATGCTGCGTACTCGAAACTTGATATTGTTATTATTTCAACCATAGTTTTTCATTTCTTTGTCATCAGATTCCAGTTTTGATGGTCAGTATCATCGGTGTCCCCGGCAACAGAGATAGCAATGCATATGGTCAGGGTTAATTCCCAAATACTAACTTGCACAGTAGTAGAATAACGGCAACTTGTTATAAAAATCTGGGGAAATTGAAGAGCTCATTGCGTTCATGATAATGCTTAAGCACTTCGCCATCGACGCAATCATATGCATGCACGACGAGCACATATAGGACTCTCTCTCTCTCTCTCTCTCTCTCTCTCTCTCTTTCTCTCTCTCTCACACACACACAAATACACATCACATATACCGTTTTACTACATACTCGCAACCAAATTCTTTTTTTTTAGATTAAGTAAAATAATTTATAAACTCCTGCGATTGCCTATTGGGTTGATTGGTTTCTGTTAGTTTACTCATTAATCTCTCTCTCTCTCTCTCTCTATCTCTATCTCTATCTCTATCTCTCTCTACAGCTTTCATTTTCCTATGGGCAATATTATTGGGGATTGCGGACGCTGTATGGTAGTTCATTTTCAATTTACTTATTTCTCTATTTTTCTCTTTCCCCCCCTTACGTTTTATCACAATGTGAATATTATGTCCGGATTATTATAATTATAACAAGTATTATGATAATTACTATGTCTATGATTATGACGACTCTTGCGGTATTTATGGTGATCAGGATGACTGTCACCCCATCAATTATCGCCGAACTATTCCAAGATCGCGAGAGCCAAAGGTCACTAGTAATGGAGGTGGTATATGTTATATGAGATTGAAGACTATGCTTATTCCGTAGTTAGACAGTAGTGAGAACCAATGCTGATGCTGTTCGTAAATATTTACATGTTCATTAGATGATTGGTGATTTGTTGTTTTCCTCAGTGCATTTGCTTCGTTTACAATGTGGAGGAGTTTCACCACTGCTATGATGTCGCTCGTTGGGCCATTTTTACCTCTGCAATTTCGAACGGCCTTATGTATGTGCTTAAAATGGGATTCTTTCTTTTTAGTTTTTGCAGCTAGATCCAGATATCATCCTGTGTACAATAATTATGACAGAAATCATTGCCGTGCTGAAAATATTATTGACTTTTCACTCGCAATTCATTTTCATATTATGATCAATCGATATGATCTTTGTTTAGTGGGTGGAAGTATATTATTGGCCGGAGTTGTCCAGATTTTTGTCGGAAGTTCTGGTATCCAACGAAATGATTGACAACAGCGAAGGAACCTGCAATTTACTCTGACGAAGTTGAAATAATGTGTTATTTGGTTGCTTGTGCGTCTCCTCTAAAATTGTTCATGGGAACAAAAATTTTAGCAAAGTGATCAATCGAAGAAGGGAGCACCTGGATGTGCACATGCAATGCACTCAGGAACACAGTTCACTTGATTTGATTTCGCATCTTGCATCGCTGGACATTCATTGAGTGAGCTGTTGCAATGTGCAGCCATATCATCGTGCCAATTTCAGCGCGCATGTGCATTTTGCGCGCTGCTGCGCTGCGCATTGCATTGCTAGTCACACCAATCTTGCTTGATTGTCATCGCAACAGTCAATCCGACCATCATTTGAATGCGTGGCAAAAATGTCGCTCAATTGCCTCCCATGCATCATTCGGCTTGCACGATTTCACAGCTCGGTCAAACCTGCAACAAATTCTGTGTTTGAGCAAGTGTGAGCTTTTGAAAGCGATTTGAAGCTTCGATCAGTGCGTGGTGAGAAAGTGAGACATATTCGCATGCACGCAGCTGGGATTTTCGTGTGCATGTGGTGGTCAGCGTGTGCACACGATGTGCTTGTGCGCTTGCGCATTCAAAACACTGCTGCAGCGCTGCACATGTTGCTTGTGACTCTTGCCAAACTTCTTGCATTTTTCGCAAAAACAGCGTTTTGGGCCTTCGAAAATGACACGTCACATTCTGGTCGTTTCTCGGTCAAAAGTTGCATTTCAACGCTCGGCCAAGCTGCAGATCCAGAGTGTTGTGTTCTGTGATCACACTCATCAATGTGAAGCGCTGCGCGCACGCGCACAACTCGCCTTTTGCGCTGCAGCCAAGTGTCACCGGGTTTGACCGAGTTGTGTTTTGTTCATCGGCACTCATCTGGTCATGCCAGCATGTTGAGTGCAGAAACCGCAATTTTGACATTGTGCACGCACACCCGCATGAATTGCGCCTTTCTGTTGAAAAAAACATGCACCATGCCAGCTGTCGTGCTCTCGTCTCTCGCTGCCGCCACTCGAAGCAAGCCAGCAAGCAAAGTGCACCGCACGTGCACCTCTCTAGCTCTGCTAGCTCGTCTGCGGACCTGGCTAGCTGGACATCTCACCCACTGCACGAATGAAACCATCCAGCCATCTGGCATCCCTGATTCTGGATTCTCAAGGTTCTCATCAGTTTTGGGGGAAATGCACCGGCTCTGGGGCTGGTCTGCCGTCCTGACATGCATGTCCGCCACCGCCATCACGTCGCAATCGTGCCTTCTGTGGCTTGAACGTTGCCATGCAGGTGTTCTCCCAGATCCTCTTCCTCTTCCACAGGTGGAACACCCAATGTGATTCCGCACAAACCGCATCATCAAGTCTTCAAGTCACCATGGACACACTAGACACAGTGTGCATCACTTGCAGTTGAAAGTTCGTGTTCGTTTGAACATCACAACAAGGTCTTTTGCAAACGTGTGCCTCAAGCACCTGGAAAAGCGGAACTTTCAAGGCAGTTCTCAGCGCACCCAACAAGTTGACACGGGTGCTCGATCCCTGCCAGCCTGCTGGGGCAAACACTCGCAGACAAAGAGGGTGATCACAATCCCCACCGCTGCTCTGACTTGCTAGCTTGCTAGCTTGCTCATTGCCATCGGTGTCACAAAGTGAAAAAGGAAGGAAAGAAGAAGAAGAAGAAGAAGAAGAAGAAGAAGAAGAGTTCTTGCGAGCAAGACTTTCTAGAACTTGGGTGGAACTTGCGATCGCTGACGTGAACACGCTGATTGCCCCGTTCTCACAGCTGGGCATCTTGTTGCGCGCAGCGTGTGCACACCTTGCGCGCCACAAGCTTGGCAGTGTCAACCAAGAAAAAAAGATCGAAAGAAAGAAGTGTTTCCATCGGAGCAGTTGAAAAATCATGGGACAAGATTCACGTTCAAGACTCGTGTCCATTCGACAATCCAACAAGGTGTGCTGCAAGCACTCCAACAAGCTGGATGCGCTGCAGCAGGGACACGCTGAACAAAACAATGAACAATGATGATGAACTGGATTTCCAAAATGTTGCAAGACACTTGCAGTGTGCGAAACGCAGTGCCTCGAACCAGCTTCAGTGAGGACCAACCAGCAACAAACCAGCATCGTTTTTTCAAATTGGCAATCCAGCTGATGTGGAACAACACAACTAGCAGCAACGTGGCAGCGACGCAAGGCATCTGCTCTGAGAAGGAACTTCCTGAAGCATCACATCCACACGATGATTCACGTTCGGATCATCCGAGGGGGCACCCAGCAAAACTTCGGTCAATGTCCATGAACAATGAACAATGAACAATGACAAAGAACTGCATTTCCAAAATGCAACAAGACGTTTGCAGTGTGCAATGAACAATGAACAATGACAAAGAACCACGTTTCCAAAATGACATGGATGAACAATGAACAATGAAGAAAGCGTTGATCAAAACTACATGCGCCAGAACCACATGGGAGACAGGCATTTGCACGCAGCAGAGCCTCAACAACACTCGTTGCAAGGACTTGTCAGCACCCTGTTGGTGAGAGACACAAAAAATCAGCCGCATCCCATGGATGTCACGTTGCAAGACAAAAGCATCATCATTAGAGTCAGCTGGCAATCATTCTATGTTGTTGATTTTCATGTCGCACTTGGAAAATGAGCTTGATTTTGAGGTGCGAAGTATTTTGGCGGGAAGGTGTTTATGACTACTACATCCTCTCCCCACAACTCACATTCAACATGCTGAAGAGAGATTCAAATTCATGTAGAGTGATTTCAACTAAACATAAAATTCTCTTCGACAAACTTCAACATCGACTTCAAAGTACTCGGCATGCAGCCCTCAAGAGCCTGAAATTCAAGCTCAAGCATGGCCTGATGGAGGTGAGAACACACGCGTGAACACTTCCGCAAGTTGTTAAGCACATATTCTTTCTCAGGCTAGTATTGCTTCCAAAAATTTGGACTTTATGCTTAGTATAGTTAAGGTAAGAGATATCTCAGCTTCCTCTTCTCGCAAACGATCTTGCAGGATGCTCATCATACATAAATACTTTTCCAGATGGTTCCTGCTGTTGGTCCTGAGGAAGTCGCAGATGTTGTGGAGTTCATTCAAAATCTCAATGATAGTGATCCGGTAAAAAATAGATCGTTAGATAATTTGAAGGGTTACCGATGATTTTGAAGTTGTGTTTTCTTAAGGCGTTTTCTGAGGCATATGCGAGGGGTGGAGGCATCGCATGCAATCAACATCTGCTCTTAAAGTAAGTATATTAATGCAAAAATTCACTTTGTAAAATGCATTTATGCCGCTAATTCGAGCAAATAAATTTTGTGATAATGGAACAAATAGGTATGCCGGAACTGGAAAGACTTGGCTACCTGAATTTGAAAACTTTCATAAGGCCCTTAAGTCCTCAATACCAGATATTAAACAAATTAAACAACGCAACTCTCCGCAGAACTCCCCTGAATCCACTTATAGCAACCCCCATCCTGAAGAGCGAAGACAGTGTAGACGGGACACTGTCTTCAAAGTTATAAATAACGTGCAACAGCACATTGTTGAACAGAGGGTACTGAATTCATCAGTTGACGAGGTACAATGGCCTAGCTTGTAGATTCCATTTAGTTAACTTTGCTATACAATAGACTATATCGGGCCCTTAGATTCCATACAGTTAACTTTCCTATACAATAGACTATACCGGACCCTTTTGGAAACAAAAAGGAGAATCATGCAAATCTAGTAATGAAGGTATATGCTTTTTCTCACTCTTTTATACTTCAATCATCATACATTGCGATTCGTTGATTCAAGAACAAAAATTATAATAATCACAGGTAGCAGCTGATCCGGACACAAGCCACCGATTAGGGGAAATAATACGGGTATCAAAATGCGCTTTATATGACGAAACTAGGGAAGTACGTGGGGTTTATGCAGCAGGCAGTTGCAATGTTCACCTCGAGATTCCTTACTTCTGTCTCAGTGTTTGATAATGTTTTAGGCCATCCACTTCAAACATAGCTTTTGTTTTCCTGAGGTATGTATCTTTGGGTGTGTTTTAAGTAGTAAATTAATTTTCCAAACACAATTGAAACGAGCAATTTTGTTAAATCAGGTAGCGTTAACACAAGATGATTCAAGATTTTTGTTCGATGCGAGGTAATTTCTCTGCAATTCCCTACATCGTAGCTCCACCAATATTTTAATCTAATTTATGATTATTATTTAAATATTATGTATATATATATATATATATATATATATATACATATGTACGCGCGCGCGTAATCGCGTGTGTTTGTATGTGTATGTGTGTGTTTGGTGTATTTGTTCGTTTGTTAGAGTACATCATTTATTTGTGTCTTTTGGTGTATGTGTGACAAAGTATGTTTTGTGAGGTATTACTTTTGCATCAGTATCAAGCTACGCACACGGCACGCCTCCCTTGTTCATCGAGCATGTGCTTCAGTATTGCACATTATAACAGCTGACTATCCTCCAGAGGTTCATACCTGCACTAATCGAAATCGTAACATCACACTATTGGCTGCCAATGCAGTAACCTTTGCACCTTTATTCAGACTATTTTGCAGTGTCCTAGATTGTTTCACTCCCTTCTGGGTCTCGCTACGCACCCATTTCCTCTTTCTCCAACTGGACCTAGTGCAGCAGCAACGATGACGCAATTTAGTCCTGCTTCGTCTTCATCTATTATAACTGGAATCACTCCAAGCGTTTCCGCCTCTATTATGGCAGCCGATAAGGTTTTATAATGCTACAAGCGAAATGAGCAGTATATTATATATATATATATATATATATATATATATATGTGTGTGTGTGTGTGTGTGTGTGTGTGTGCGTGTGTTTGTGTGGGCAAATATCCATATTATCATTTTTTACCTTCAGGCTTCTGCGTGTCTCGTCCGCATTTTTAATCTATTGCATTCTTCCGCCCACCAATATCCTCCGCTTTCTACAATACTGCCCGAAAAGCAACAAAGAAAACCATCCACAAAACTCAATCTTCGTAAACATTTGAATTATCGCTATCCCCCGTACTCTCATTCCTCGTCTTCAAGATGTAAATCCCCATTACTGCCGGAAAATCGTTTGTCATTGGCATATGCTGCTCACTTAGTCTTCCTCAATGCAATTCCTATGCTGAAAAATAGGTAGTATCAAACCAATAGAATTCATGGAAAACTCACTTTTTTATTAAATGCATTCGAATGTATACACAGCACAGTAATGTCGGTTTTGTCAGGAATAGGGCCATTGGTTTGATACCAGTCTTGCAAAGCGCCTTTCCTTGTTTATTTCTGGCATCTTCAACAGTCAAAAAAACTTTGGTAATATTTTAGAGAGGAGGGAAGTTGAGTTCTCAAAGGCAATAACTCATTGTGGCTTTTGTTTGTTGACGTAGAGTGATGGAGTCAAATCTGATTTGCTTCGTAAAGAATTGTACCTAACGCAGCTTGCTATAATTCTATCGAATTATGGTGCAGGTAGTTGTTTAAACAAATTGTAAGACAAGTGATATTTCATACGATTATTATGTATTGTTTCGCAGATTCGCTTGTATGTGACCGAGCTTTGTTGTCAATGGTTGATTTGACCCTCAAAATAATCGAATGCAAAGTATGTGGACAACACTCTTTGGCTTCCGTGTCGTCATCTAAATCATCATCATCAATATCATACGAACACCATCGTATGGCATTACCGCTTCTTACCTCAGTATTAGCTGAAATTGCAACGAAGATTCCCAATACAGACTGCGATTGCAGCATTGAGCTGCTACCAAGAATATTGAACTACCTTCGTGAAGTCTCACCAAGACATTTCAAGGCGTACGTGGAGGGCAAGACAATTATACATGCAATCCGCCTTGCAAAAAAATATAAAAAAAATGATGTGACAACCAGAAATAGCGATCACAACGATAAGTCATATGGTAACCATCCAGAGAACACTCCCCTTAAAGCTTTAGTTGCAATGCTAAAGGCTATACCATATGAAGTAAGCCATCTCAAAAGGGTCATTAGGGGACTATGTTCCCACCTCACCTCTTCAGATGTTGCTGCAAAAACAGTATGTCAAAAAGTACTTCTTTCTCTTCTTCAACACCATCATCTTGCAGTACAAAAGATTACTCTTCAGAGCTTATGCGGACTTGTTCCAGTAATCTTGAAAGGATCAAATGCCACAGATGCTATTGATTTTCTCCTCAGTAGCTGTGTTCTTTATCACGTATTAATGTACGGATTGGGAAATGCCGACACAGAACATGCAGCTTGGCAATTTCTAGAAACTTTAAGTATCAATCTCGCACCGCTATTTAGGCAAGCTCTTCGTCCTATGATACCTCTATTAGTTGCGCGTGTTGGAAATTATCCTGAAAAGTCGGGATTGAGGACTATAGTGACGGAAGGAATGAGCTCCGAGGATCTGGTCTACATACACGTGCAAGGATTGTTCCTTAGCGATCCCTCTTCCCGAGCTGCGGCATCACGTGCTATTCGACCACACGTACTTTCCCTTCTTCACAAGTGGAAACGGAAGGATAATGATGATATCACAGTAATAGAAACTTATAAGAGAGAAGTGGAAGTTATTGTAGATCCTATACGTAGACTCTCGTTCTCCGCAGCAGCAGCTTCTTCTGTGCCATTCAGTAATGGTGGTCGCCACCACCACATCACGGATCTCAAAAGTAGTAAAGGAAGGACAAGGTTGGCGGCGGCTTCAACAACAATTAATTCTAACGGGGCACCCCTGTTATCATCATTCAGTCGTCAGGACGTCTTGAAATTGGTTACGGTGTTTACGGAACATAAACGCAATTATCACATAAGGAGAGAAGCTGCAATTCAACTGATCCAAATTTTGGAAGGCGATATTGGACTTGAATTCATTAGTATCCTAGGTTCAGCGGAGATTCTGTCTGTCATTGAACGTATTTTAACTGGGAGAGAGAGTGCGTCTGTATATTCTTTTGTTCTAACAGGAGATCTAAGTGAAGAATCAAAGAGTGTTGACTTAGTGCATCCAGCACTTATGTTGCTTCGTCTCGCGATTGCATCCAACGCCGATCACAAAATTGGGGATAATGTCAGTTGTGCTCCTGATGTTGAGATTGCGAGGAAAGATAGAAGAATCAACACGAGGTTGTTGGCTAACGTTGATTTACTTGATCTGACATTACCCTGGATATACACTAAGTATGCTCCAGTAGCCCTCCTGGCTTTGGAAATCGCAGCATTTGAGGCATTCTCGACACCTTTATTCGACCCAATTTATACCCGGGCAAAATCCTACAAAATCTCAAACCCAAATTACCATCTTTCTTGGCATAGATATTGCCGTACATACAAAAATATCAAAAAGGACGATTGCAAATCAGAACGAAGAGTGGGACCGATAGTATCAATTCCATCATTAATGGATTCTTCATTTGATTTTCCGTTCTTAATCGAAAGGCCCAAAGAAATGGATAATTACACAGAGGGAGGCTTGAATGAGAATTGTCGCATATTAAAATGGATGATAGCTTCAGAGGAAAAGCATCAGCAGAGTACTTCAGCTAGCGGGGATGACTACTACCTGCAAAGACTTTGGGACAAAGTTGCAAGTGCAAATGATTTTAACACGTGCCAATCCGCTTTAAGGACAATCAAATGCTATCAAGATGTTGGTATTCGGAATGGTAAGTTGATGTGGAAATGTAATTGGATGCCTGCAGCACGAAGATTTTTGGGAGTTCTGCCTTCTTCTGGTTCTGATCTTCATCTATTTACGACATTACTTCAAATTTTATCTAATGCATTTGATTTTCAATCTCGGCGCAGCGATAACTTAACGCCGATAATACCGCGAGAAGCAGTGAATGAGCTTGTCTCTCTTGTGTACCGTTTGGTTCCTCTGGTTGATGTCCCAACGCATATCAAATTATCAGAAGCGTTGCCATCGTCTATAGTGAAACTGAAACAACAGGATGTCAACTATGGGGGGAAAATGCCATTACCTGCAGTGCAAATTGCTATTATACATTTCTTGGAAAGTATTCTAAAATTTGGGGCAACGCCGCTAGGGATTTCATGCGTTGCGACAACGAATACTGTTCCAGCCACCATTCTTGAAGACGACGTGAAATTTGATTCTGGGCACCTAGGGGGAAAGCAGCAGCAACTTCCCCAATCATCATCGACGAAAAGTTTAAATGAAATTCTTGGAAATCTAACACAGGCAGTGACATATCTCATCGCATGCTCAGATCAGAACGTGTCCTCTGTAGAAATTGATGCTGGAAAACCTTGGCCTTTGGCATTACAGATCGCATCAATTCGTTGTTTGGTAACGATCAGTTCCTCATGCGCATTTCCAAAACTTCTTAAAGAACTACAGGCTAACTCAAAGGCTTTAATAAATATCTTGTCGCTCCCATCAATAACGAACGCATTTCTGAGGAAGTCACCTCGTCGTTACGCTGCCTGTGCACTCTCTCAAGTGCTCAATATTTGTCCAGTATTGCCCTCACATCAACATTCATCGGCAGCAATAGACAGGTTTCCAAAGACATCTCTTCTTACCAAAACGGGTCGGAGCTTTGGCCAGTTAGATCTAAAGCAACATAATATCGAGGGATCACAGAGAAGTCGCGATGATAATGATAATAGTTGTCATTCTAATTCGCCGTCATCTATTGACATACTACCTTGGCTATCAGCACTATCACGTGATAGAGAGGACATTAATAGGATTTCTGCGTACAGGATTGCATCGTCTATGTTTCGCGAAGGCCGGTTTAAATCACCATCAATATCATCAGATCGACGGGTAGCTATGTGGGGTCCTCAAGCAAGTCTCTTACTTGCCTCTGCACTAGATACTGTTTTACAAATGACTGGTCCATACGCTGTGAATCTCAGAGTTGCAGCCCTCCGAGCCTTGACGGCAAAGGTTACTGACATGAGAAATGTATCGATGATGTCGCGACCATCAACATCACTATCATCATCATCATCATCATCATCATCATCATCATTCGAAGATCAACTATTACAAGTGATTCCTGAGCTCTTACAGACCACAGGTGGTCATCACAACTTGTTCGCCCCTCAAGTGAAAAACGGAACGACAAACACGATGAGCTTAGCTGCAGCTACAGCAGAACTTTTGGCTGCTGTTCTTACTAGAATTCCCGATAAAGCAAAAAAAGTAGCAATGAGAGCCGATAACTACACTTCTATTGTTAAGATTCTGAAGAATGCGTCGTCATTCTTATCGTCATCGCCATCGCCATCGCCTCTGCATCTAAAAGGAGTGGAGAACTCTGGACAAATGCGATGGTACATGCCTCCGCCTCTCACCAACCATACCAGTTTTGGTGGCATCAATGCGATCCCATTTTCAGATTACATGCTTGGAGTTGAATGTCGTGGAAACGTTTGTGAGATTGGCATAATAGAAAGCCTCGCAGCAGGGACGTTTGCTATGGATGCTCTTCGTAGCCTAGTACAATCCGAGGAAGCTTGTGTGTCGTATATGTTAGCGTCTAAGAATCTAATGGTTGAGCTATTACGTTTTCTCGAAGAAGTCCAGAAAATAAATGACGCCGAAAATACAAAGGGAAATGATGATAATGACGATGCCAATGGTAGCGAGAAGGTCGCAAGTGAGCAGCTTACAACAAGAGAACGTGGGGATACGAAAGAAAGAATGGCACTGAGTCACAATTTTATCAACAAAGAAAGGAGGTTGTCTCCCTTGGTAAGTGCCGCTTCGATGTCATGGTACTCCTTATGTTTGTCATTGATATCTTTGCAACCGGATAGTTTTCAGAATCATGTTTCTCCTCAAATGTTATCCATTTTATACAACGTATCCGCTGGTATTTTGACGCGTTGTAGCAATGAAATGCTCGTTAAAACATCTTCATCGATGAGAAGTGGTCCTGACGTTTTGAGCAAATTGGTCATGAGTTTCCTAACCAAATGCTTCGATGTTTGTCCTCCATCACCTCAACCTGTCACCGCAGTGGAATATGACCCCAGAGCTGCAAAAGCAGAGCCAATAAAGTCATCTTTGAGCTTAGAAAATAATGAGAGTCCTGTACCATTATCATCATCACAAAGTCCATACTTAACAACAACCACCAGTAACAAGAGCAGTACATTTCTCTGCGAAGTACTTTTCAAGCACCTCGTGTTACTACTCGAAACAGACCATATATTGGGAGCGAGAGGACGACAAATTGAAGGTAGGAGGGCAGCTATATCTCCGCATCTTCTAGAGTCAAGCGATGTCATAGAGAAATGGGAAAGTAGAAACACAGTCAAGCAACTCGTAATATGTTCAAATACCCTGGCTAAGCTCTTGTCTCGCTGCAAAGCCGCAAAATTGTGGCTGGTTAGTGATCAAAAAATTAAAAACACATTCCAGGAACTCTTGTCGTCCAAATCTTCATCGTCAGAAATTTCCCTTTCATTCTCTTTACCATCCAAACCGATCAAACCTCTCCGCTATTTATTCTCAATATTAGAGCGCTCTCACTCGTTAGCGTGCCTCCATAGACTCGAGCCCGAGTTGGTACACAAACAAATGGAGTCGGTTCTTCATAAGCGGTTGTCGTATTTGTTCTCAATTGTGCAAGGACTTCTGTACAATGGCAGCAAGGAGCTCAAGAGCGAATGCGGAAAGGAGAATCTCATATGTTTGCTTGTATCCACCTGGAGCTCTTGTGTTGCAGCTACGCGTGACAAGTACCAGGAATGGAAACTGAAAACAAAGAAGCATAATCATTGCATTGATGATACACTAGACTCGGATGCGTCAACGGTACTGTTGCATCGCAATGAGGATATCGATGATGATGCAAAGACTCCTAACGAAGCGGAGCTTTCTCCCTCTTCATCCTACCACAGCAACTCTCACTTGTTCAACCATCCTAGCTATTCTCGCAACGCTCGTCCAAGAAGATCAAAGCCATCGCCAATACGAAAGAGAAGGAAAAGAAGAATTTGGTGGGGTCTAGATGGACGACGACACGTGGAGACCCTACCCGCCACGACATCGGAGACAGCAACTTCTACGGGAACAACGACGAAGGGTAAAGAGAATATATCTGTAGTTAATACCAGGCAAGAAGGAAATAAAAGTGGTAATATTCTTCATGGGAAGAAGGGCGCTCATGAGAGGATCAACTTCATGGGAGACGAAAAAGAGACCTATGATCAAGTTGTGGATGATTGTGCCTCGGGTAGCAAAAGCAGACACATAATAGTACATGTTCTTTTTAATTCAAAAAGCGTGTGTAAGTTCATGCATCTGTGTGAAACAGCGGCAAATGTCTCCCCTCCCCCTTTCCCCAATCTTTCTCTCTCTCTCTCTCTCTCTCTCTCTCTCTCTCTCTCTTGTTGTTTGTGTGTGTGTTGGCATGTGATTAATCACATACAACATATAATTTTGCAGCGGTGGCGGTTCGAGAGCACAATCGAGAAAGTAGCAGCGACACGAAGCACAAATCCAGAATACAAAAGAATCAAAAGAGGAGGATAACATATCTTCTGGATTATGTATTGAATATAATTGGAAACTATGCACATGGGGACATGTGCGCCAAAGAGCACATCTGCAAAAAAATGGGGTGTGTAAATAGTCATATGTAGGGCAGATCAATGCACGGAGTCTTTTTTGTATTTGAAGTTTTAGCATGTATGTCATGTTTATTGTCGTAAGATGGCTTGGCGGTGCATGTTAAATTCGAGAAACTTCTCATTAATTCAAAAAAATCTATTTATAATCAGGGGGACGAAATCACAGAGCATGTTGTCGTTGATTCTGAACCTAACGCGAAATCCATCGCCTTCTCTTCCTCCTCATTTGTCACACAAGGTGACGTATTCGCAGCTTCAAGAAGCAATGGAATTAGATGTTGAGTAGCTCTGTCATTGTAGCAGTTATTGTAGCTTGATAATAGCAGGTGAAGGTAGTATTTGGTTCATCATTTGAGAATCGATACTACATCGCTACAGCCAAGCCAGTTTCCATTGTGATTTTGTAGTGGAATACAATTTGAAACATGATGATCGTGTTGTTACCCACTATGTAAATGTGAGAATGATAATGGTATCACCATTTATTTCAGGGTTTAGAAATACTCTCCAATCTTGCGGTGTGTCCGGCTGCCGCAGGGCCTCTCACAAGAGCAAGGATTCCTTCATGGGTGAGAACAATTTGATGTCCATCCACTAATTGCACAATGGTGAATGGCAGAAAAAACAGATACATTGTATTTTGTAGGCATGGACCAAGGCATGCACAAAAACAAATTCATCTTATCTGCCGTCTTCTAAGCGTTCTTCCAAAAAGGAGAGGTCGGATTCTCCTTCTCACGATTACTTGCGTTTGCTCCATTCGTTGTGTTTGACATCGATTGGTCGTCGTTCCATTGCTGACTTGCTCATTCCGCGACATCTTGGATCTTTAGCTTCAATGCTGGTTGAGAAATCAGCCGATCCAAATCAGAAAATTGCTGCACACATTCTCCTTCGAAATCTATCGTTTTGTACTTCTGTCAAAACACCGATTTTGTCGGACACTCGAATGCTTCAAGCATTTTTCGAACCCCTGATGCTTCCTGAGGGTTTCTCACAGAGCATGTTTGAGGTTGGTGATGCTTTCACTTGGGTAAATGAGTTCATGGAAGACAAGGAAAATAGAAGTCATCTAGTTATGGAGTACGCATCTCACACACTGTGGAGTTGCATCCATGACAACCAAAAAGGCCGCGCAATGCTTTCTGAGCATCGACGAGAGCTTGAGAAATGCTCCAAAAAAATCCGATTGCTTAAGCTGGTATTGGACAGGTTGGAAAGTTCTCCAGCTTTCACGCCTGATCAAAGGATCTCATCTCTGAAAAGGGCAGTGAAGAACTTTGGGCACATTGATGCATTATGCAATAATCGCCTACAATCTGGAATCACTGGTGCCAGGAAGTGAGCATATTTTACTCTTATCTTGATGACAAGGGTGACGCCTTGTGAGTGCACAATCTAAAAAAGTATTCAAACCAGCATGAATGTTTGCAATAAGTAAAATGCATCCAAAAAATATGCGCGCCCTGCTGACTTTGAGACGTATACTGCATTGCACATGTTTGTCATTAACTCAAAGGCCAGCGCGAACATCGTATACAGCATGCAGAGACCACATCTCACACGCAGTTAGAATGACATCTGCTACACATGCATGCGCAATAAGAGTGATGCACACGATTCATTAAATCTATTATGCTGAACAATCATGCAAGTCTGGCTGTTATTGTGTCTACATATATTGCCTAGATTATGCTTGGTCATTCACATTTGGATCCATGTACGTGTGCACTCGGTCATGCATGCTAGCATGCATGGGTGTGGCTCGATCACACAGACACCACAAACAACGTACGTAACACGCAAAACAGGGATGGATAGCACGCCGAGCGCATGCAGCTGTTTTAACATCGCGCAAATACAAACAATTTACGCCAAGTGTTTCGTTCGAAAAAAATTGTACGACGGATCGCACATTTATACAGTATAATGACAAACACTCTTAGTAGCATGCGACTGTGTGCATTGTCAATTTGTCCATCAGACAGACCGTCGTTCTCTCTTGTCCCAAAACTTGACACAATGTAGCTGTAGCCTATCTACAATTTCCCAAATATTAGAAATGGTTGTCGTGCTCTTCTTACTCCTCTTTCTGCTACTTTTTGGTTTAGAGGTTCTACGAGTTGTTTCCACTGGATTTTTAGAGGTACTTTTTTCTTCATTAATTCCTAGTGACACACTTGAATTATCACTAACCGTTGAAAGTCTGACATCACCATGTTGCTTATCACCTCCTTGTCCACTTCTTCCATGTGAGTTAAGGAAAGCACAAAAATTTGTTGCCGCACGAATGTATGCCTCCATGCTATCGTGGAACAGGGAATCGCTCTTCATTGTACTTACCTGTGATGGATAATGCTACCAGATGATGTGCTTTCCAAGTGAACATGCATGGCTACTAATATTAATACTACTACTACCATCAGTGTACCATGTATGTGATGATGGTGGTGTAGTGGTGTCCATTTATTTTTCCTACTGCTATGATGATGATGATGATGATGACAACCATTCTTTTGTGGCTTGTGATGATGACTATGAATTGTTGTAATGACAACAATCCACATCGTACGTGTTAGTGTTACTAATCGAGAATAGGACAGACGGAGAAGAGTTGTTGTGCCTAAGTTCTTACTAGAAATTTCGCCATTAGGACTTCGATTTCCTCAGTATCAGGGGGAAGACGAAGGGAGGATGACGACGATGACGAATAAGAGGAGGAGGAGGAGGAGGAGTACAGGTGCTCTGTGCTGCTAGTAGTGGTAGTAGTAGTAGTAGTATATGGACTAGTGTTAATAGTCGTTGTCTTGGTCTCTTCTTGTACTCTCTTTCTTTTCCTCGATGTATTCGTCTTCTTCGCATCCTCGTCGTCGTAGGATCCTGCTTCTCTCTTATTATCTTGTTTGCCTCCTCTTGGGAGGTAGAGGTATGAGGATGAGGAGGAGGAAGGGTACTTGCTGTTGTTGTTGTTGTTGTGATGCCTCTGGTCATAGCAGCCATCTTTACAAAGCTCCTCCTCCTCCTCTTCTTCTTCTTCTTCTTCTTCTTCTTCTTCTTCATCTTCACGGTCTTCTTGGTCTAGTACCTTGGTTCCTGTAGTTTTGATCAAGTGTGGGATTTGTCTGTCATCATCATCACTTTTGATAACGGTGAGAAGATGTTCTTGAGACTTGACCATCCATTCTAGCCAAGAGTACCTACTCGCATACAATAATAAACACGTCAGAATGATAATGATGATGATGATGATGCTGATAATTGCAGACCCGCTGCCAATGCCGGCTGTGATCTTGTTGGTAGTGGTGCTGCTGTCGCTCTTACTACTACAACTTCCAGTAGTAGTAGGAGGAGTAGTAGTGTTTAGCCTCTGCTTCTCCTCCTCCTCCATTATTCCTCTACGCAACATTGCTCTTACTGACCCTAGTACTCCAGCAAATGATAAGAGATGATATACTAAAATGCCATCATCATCATTATCATCATCATCATCAGTATCTTCAGTATCCTCCTTATCCTCCACCTGCTCCTTCTCTTTCTGGATCTCAAGGACATCATCGTCGTACAGGTCGTCATCATGATCAGCCCCAATCTCTTTCTCTTCCTTACGAGAGGGGTTGGGTAATGGCTAATGACGATAGCACCAGCAAAGTTACGGAAACACAATGTTGTTATTGTTATTAATGAATGACAGAAGGTAGACCATAGAATGTAGTAGTAGTAGTAGTAGTAGTAGTAGTGGTAGTGGTAGGTTGCGGAAAGGAAAGAAGGAGAAGAAGAAGAGAATAGAAGAATTTGTAGTATTATTCTAGGAGGGGAAGGGGGGATGAGTACTACTGCTGCTGCTACTACTACTGCTACTACTCAATACATTGCGTGGGGGTCTGAGTGAGGTAACCATGCGCTCGAATTGATTCTTACTGGAGGGGTGATATTGATCATGATGCTGCTGCTGCTGCTGCTGGTGATGGTGGTGGGGCATCAAGCGGAGATAAGCTTTTCTAAATTGAGGATTACTACTTCCTATGCTACGAATAGCTGTATGAAGCAGAATGCGCGTCGTTAAATCGATATCTGAGCGACATGAAGAATCTGCCGCTGCTGCTGTTTTACGCTGCTGCTGCTGCTGCTGGTGGTGGTGCTGGTGCTGGTGGTGCTGGTGGTGGTGGCAAAAGAAGAAAAGAAGACAAGATTTTAAGAACATCCTGCGCACTCCTATCACAGTAGTAACTGCAAATATCATCATCATCATCATCATCATCATCATCATCACTCCTATCACGATAGTTACTGCAATACACCCCTCTATCGTCATCATCATCTTCATCATCATCATCATTATTGGTATTATCATCCAATTTGCTTACTTTTATCATCCAGTATTTTTTGTTCTCTTCGTAAATATGCTCCTCCTCCTCCCCCTCCTCCTCCACAGAATTATCATTGTCATCATGATATTCGTGATGATGATCATCTCCTGATTCAGTATTCTTCGTCGCACAGAACAGCATTATGGCCAGGTGGAAGAGAGTTTCATACTCACAATGAGGTTCTACCTGATTATGATTCACAGCTCAATAATACATGTATAATAATAATAATAAAAATAATAATAATAACTGCAACAACATACAACTACAACCTATGGACAAACCCACTATTCCATCACCATCAGTCAGTCAGTCAGTCAGTCAGTCAGTGAGTCAGTGAGTCAGTGAGTAAGTGAGTAGTTTGCCTTGATCGTGTTGATGATCACATACGATCATCACCGCTAGCTAGTAATACTATATTACTAAGAGTACTACCTCAATAGCAATCGTAACGTGGACTGACGGTGATGATGATGTTGACGATGAACTAATACTACTACTACTACTACTACTACTACTACTATTTGCAGCTATTGATGATGTTGACGACGACGACGACGATGAAAACTTTCCCAGGTGCTTTGTCGTTGTCGTTGTTTTTGTTGTTTTTGTTGTGGCGTAGTGTGGTATTCCTCTTGGAATATACAGCAGATCTCCAGGTTTCATTTCCACCCTACTACTACTACTACCACTCCAACAATCAACGCTCTGTTCTTGCTGCTGCTTTGCTTTGTTATTTACATTTTTTTCTCGTTTTGTTCTTCCTGGCACTGGTAGTGGTACGGCTACTCTTGGCTCACCCTGTGTTTGTTAACAAGAGCAGCAAAGTGAGTTATAGTCACGGTATTTGTTTGTAATGGCGATGATGATGATTATGAATCCACCACCACAATCAGTATTGATTGTGTACACACAAATACACACACGTGCGCGCACACACACACACGTAACAGTATTGAAATGTATTAGCTGATACATCACTACTACTACTACTACTACTAATGTGATAATCATACTACCAATCGTGGCAGTATGGTGGAAAGTGAATTCCTCCTCCTCCCCAATCTCCATTCTTTGAATCCTTCGATCTAGACAAAGGGATATGGTGGTCATCATGTAGCATAGTGCCAACTTACACAATATCTACCTAGTAGTAGTAGTAGTGGTAGTAGTAGACCCGTATTAATACCATTTATTCGTGATCGTCATCATCACCATCATCATCATTATCCTCACATGAAACAACACTGATACTAAATCTACTGCAGCACACCTGAAGTATTAACACGCAGTGGTCGTCGTAGTGTGCCTGCAGTCAGTTGTTAAGAAATGATGATAATCATGATCATGATGATGATGGAGATCATGGAGGAAGAGGAAGAGGATGAGGAGAAGGGAGGGTAGGAGGTAGATCACAGAGGAACCGTCATCATCATCATCATCACCATCATCCTCACCATCATTATCGGTCTCATCATTGTAATCACCCTAGTGGGAGATGATATACCAAACGATGCAGAACCACAAAATTCCTAAATTAAGAATCTAAATAGATGTTATGTTGTGCTTCTTCTTCTTCTCCTTACTAAGCAAGTATATGGTGCTGGTACTACTACTAGTACCTGTAGGCCTTGGTTCCCATGAGGAGTTAGGTAGAGATTACAAAGAACAGACCAGTCCTGGGTGATCATCAAAACCATCATCATCATCATCATCATCAATGTGAGATAAACAGAAAAATAAATCTTCTTTTAATTCATCCTCCTACAACCAAGTTGACGAGAAAGAGCTGTTGTCAGGTTTCGTAGCTGATGATGATAGTGCTGGAACCTGAAAAAAAATCCCCAGAACGTAAGGAGAGGCAATGAACGAAAATATTGTAATTAGAAAGTTGATGACAATATTTCTTGCCTCCAAAAAATTGATGTTCCAGGAAGATTTACATTTAAAATAAAAAAGGATAGTAATTGTTGTTGCAGGAATAGTTACGTGTCATCAGCAACATCATAATCATCAACATCATTATCATATTAACGACCTTGGAAGGACAATCGTGAAGCCGAGATTCCAAGCCTAGTTTCACAATTATCATCGCAGCAGCACCTCAATGATTATTCTAGCATTTAATCGTAGTAAAGAATAACTATTCTCTTCTCTTCTACTTCACCTACATTCTGTATGTCTTCAGAAGAGACATCGTTTCCATTTGGACTGAAATGCGTCTCTTCTTCTTCTTCTTCTTCTTCTTCTTCTTCTTCACTGTTGGAGGAAAAGGAACCAGCTGCACCAGCGGCAGAGCTGACCCTCACGACCCGTATGCTTTCCCCCTGAATGAACGTTGCCTTCCGTTGAAATTTTGTCGCATCATTTCCACTACTCTTTTCTTCTACCATAAAACACGGTATTTCAACTATAAATCGTTAGTCAAGATGATACGAAGAACATGTGTTACCATGACAGAATAACTATTACATAACAGCGCAACAGTTTCTCTCGAATGATTTAATGTTATATTACCTCCTCCTCCTCCCCCTCCTTTCGCAGCCCCCTGTTGGGGGTCGTGGCCATATCTGCAAGTGGGTCTATATGCTCGAATTCTAAATAAAGGGAAAAGATCATAAATAACCATCACAATGTGTGAATAAATATTTATCTTCACGTGTTGCTCACCCTGGCATAAATTGATACAGAAGAGTATTGTGGTTCAGATCTTCTTTAAGAGATTCCAATAATTCCTTCTGCATATTTGAGCGTTGTTGAAGCAATTGATGATGAGGCGGCGACGATGTCGGTGATGACTCCTGATTTATGCCCCCCCCTCCGCCGTTCAAAGGTAGGAACAAATAATTCTTCTCCCAGTACCTTGATATAATTTTTGATTATAATTCTTCGATGATTACATGGTGAGGATAGGTGAACATTGATAATAAAAGCTGATTGGGACAGCAAAGGAAGAAAAACTGCCTCATCCTAGCTCATTATCGCTTTCAAATTGCTTGCCATTGAAGATATTCAGACATCTTTGCACCTTATAAAGAAATCCTTCGGGAGACACAGTAGGGAGAACATCAGAAAGAAGTCCTGCAAATCTACTCGTACCTGAGAAATATATTATCGTGTGCAATTTCGAAGTCAATAAAATAAAATAGTTTGGGATCATGTCTCGGAGGGCGCGTGAATGATTCTTTGTGGTCCCATCGATTACTGTTCAAAAGCAGTGTCTGTTATCTTCCCTCGTGACTTTATAAACGTGCCTCCTAGAGACGATCAGTTAACACAAATGATCTATGTCCTTGAAGAAGCCATTGATTGTAATGAGCATCAGGTTAGTACAAGTAGTCTTTTATAGATATAATGATAGATGCAGACCACTAATGCACTACGACATTCTTATTACCATGTCGTACAACAAAAACAGGAAGAGGTTCTACAAGGAGCACCGAGATACTACGTACTATGATATTTATCTACTTTACAATTAATGTGCCATGTCGCAGTATGAGAATGGCATTGTTTTTGTTAAAGTTGATCTTTAGTAATCTAGGGAAGTAGATTCGTACCTCGCTCACACCACGGAACTGGATCAACGAACCTGAGCTGCTACCTGTGGAGGTGGTGGTGGTGACGGTACTTACCCGGAAGAAGAAGAAGAAGAACGACGACTTTCAAGAGACGAATCGGATATGCTGCAAACAGGGGGCAGTCGAAGAGATGAAGGTGAAAGAGCAATTGGTGATGGTGGCCATTGTAAATCGGAAGAACGAACCTTAAGGGGAGATTCAGACATGAAAGCAGGGGACTATAGTAAAGACAAAGAAGGCGACTCTAAAGACGATGGAGCAGCTGGTAATAGCAGCTATTGGCCCAGTCGGTATTTCTATCAACAGTATATTCGTGTCGTCAGGTTATTCGAGTTTCGAGAGAATGCCACGGCCTCTCTCAAAGCTGAAAATCTCTGTTTCATTACCAGATGTTGACAGTGAGGTCATCGTTGTTACTTTTCTAATCGCATTGCTCACATGGGCTTATCATCATTTTTTGGGTTCCTTGCACTTTAATGCAGATCAATACGGATGGTTCAAATAGTCTTCCTCTCTACCCAGTAAGTAGAAATGTACTTACGAGAAGCAAGACTGTAGAAGCTTCTTCTTCATACGATATCAAGGTGATCATTACTACTAACTAAGCGGTGCAAACCCAAATGCAATGCCGCAGCAAAAGACAGACGAAACTAGGAGAAGGAGGAGGAGGGGGGAGGGGGGAAGAGGAGGCGGGTGTACGTATAGTAGCTACATCTTTCCGTCATTTCTCTTCATACCACAGAATAATACTCTCATATTCTTCTGTTTCATAATTGCTGCAAATGCTCGACTTCTTTTAGCAACGACGCGGTTCTTTATCTTCCCAATCGTCTGCAGTTTCATATCTATCGAGGCGGCGACTTCCAGAGAGAATGAGATCAATTCCGTAATAAAAAGAGAAGAACACAAACATGCATTGCTCTACGCAAACAGCTGCTCTCCTGACTCGTACATTCTACTACTCTGCAGGTACTTCAACTCGAGTGCAAGGAAGGTCATTAAGCCTGCAGCTGAGGATGTTTTTGGTAGTACTGCTCTCGTTGCTCCTACTTAATCCATTCATAATCGTCAAACACTCATACTTATATTGTTGTAACGTAATAATTGGTATACTATGCTTACTTCTTGTTGTTGTTGTTATTGTTGTTGTTGTTGTTGTTGTTATTGTACTACTTACTACTGACAGGAAGTCATAAGGTGGTACCGCAGTCGCCGGATACCCAGCTTGATACATTAACCTTCGCCTTCAACGAGCAAACATTTGCGGGGAGAAACTACGGGTCACTTATAAGCTCACAGATCGAGAGGGTAGTAGCAAATTAAGTTATTAGAAGACTTATCATTCTGCCACTAGTAGCAGGGGAAATCATGAAGAAGAAGAATTCCATCAATGTGTGAGAGTTGTTAGGTTGATTTACAATAACTAATGATACTATTAATAATGTTATATTATTCGTATTATGATGTTCTT
>ADNK01001280.1:0-7500 GCA_000320545.1 Bigelowiella natans CCMP2755 | reverse complement strand
CAACAGCTTTGATTAGCATGAATCATAGATACCCCTCCTGTCATCATCCATCATGATAATTGTCATAATCATAATCAACAACATGTTTTTATGATCTTATCATCCAGGCACATCCCATTGTTACTGGTGCCTTCTTCGCACCATGCACTGGATGTGACAGCAGAGGTAATCGTTGTGTTTGTGTAAGAACAATAAGAAGAAGAAGGAGAAGAAATCATTACATTGCAGGACTACCGACATCCTGGCACTCTTCTTCCTATTTCTGTACAATACTCTTCCTTTGTAGTTTGAATTCACCTATTATTACTACCCAACGTAGTTTGCTTACACTCCTCCTCCTTCTTCTCCTCCTCATTCTCGTCCTCTCACTGACGTAGAAATTAATGCAACCCATTGGAGACCGGTTTGTCATCGATGCGTACGCTACTAAAATCACCGATATCAGAAGGGTAACAACAACAACAACAACAACAACAACAACAACATTCATTATCATTATCATCAAATTTATTTAAACACACACTCACACGTCCATACGTATATACACACATATATACGCGCATACGACTCATGAGCACCAATATCATTTTGACTTGATAAGCAGCATAAACAATATAACATTATACCAACCACGACTATGATGTAGGTCTTAGAGGGCTGCTGTTCTCCAAAGGATGATGATTCTGCTATAGCTGGTAGTGGTAGTAGTAGTAGTAGCGGTTTAACTCAATTGAATCATAATATCACAACAATATGCTGCTGCTAGTGACGACAACGCTACTACCACTACCACTACTACTACTACTACTACTACTACTGTGTTGCTTCTTCTAATAGTGATAATAATCATATTATTAACAGTGGTGCACAGTAAAGACAATCCAGTGCTTCTTGGCAGCATTCATCATAGGGTGTTGGAGGTAAATAACAACAACGCCCGGAATAGTAGTAGTAGTAGTTGTAGTAGTAGTAGTAATAATAAAATTTGACAACTTAGATTATATGTACTTACTTCTATTAGTTGTTGTTATTGGTATTGTAAGAATATTTTGTTGTTGTTCATATATATTTGATATATATTTGTTAATTATTAATTATTGTGATCAATGAACGAATATGTGCGGTGTGTTGATCTGCTACTGCTGCTGCTGGTGGTGCTGCTGGTGGTGGTTGCTATTCTTATGTGACAAGTTATTATTAGTATTATCGATAATACTACTACTAATAATAATAATATTATTATTACCTTAATAGAAAATATGCAATGCGTGTGAAGTTGCGGGAAGAAAAGAGATCTCAATGCGAGACGAGTGGTAGGTATACTAGTAAGTATAATACGCAATGACCAGCCGACAGCTGATGATCGTCGTGATGATGATGATGATGATCATGATCATGACCATGATTGTTGTATACGTCGCTGCTTTTACATCCTATTTCATTATTTTGTGCATGCATTGTACGGTGATATATTCAAAGTATATTTATTCTACTACTACTACTACTACTACTACTACTACTACAACCATAAATCAGTTTCTTGAATTACATTGACCAATGTCCTCTTGTGCTCAATAAAGACGCCAACTTGCAAAAGGTACCAAGTCATAATCATCATTCCATTCAAATAAATAATGTGTGGAAGAAGAAGGAGAGGAGCAGAAGGGGAAGTTATCATCATTGCTATCATTTGCATGATCATCGGCATCATCATCATTTTGTATTCGTCTTCTTACAATTTGTAGATCGCGTTTTTATTTCATACGTTGAGGGCTGAATTTGCCTTTGTTGTAAACTTTGGAATGGCAGTCGGAACGGTAGTAGTAGTAGTAGTAGTAAGGGGTAGTAGTAGTAGTAGTAGTAGTAGCAGTAGCAGTAGCGAGGAGGAGGAGGAGGAGGACATATATCACCTGCGGTTGAAAAACTATAAAAACAAAGTCTTCTTCTTCGTTGAGTGGTAGTAGCAATGAGGTGCTTGTTGTTGTTGTTGTTGTTGATCATCATCATCATCATCATCATCATCATCTGTATTGTTTATTCTAATCAAATTAGGTTTGTCGTAAGGATCTCATAAAGTTCCAACAGGAAAATGTCTCCTTATATTAGAGGCGGAGGAGGAGAAGTTCATACATAATATTCATTAAGGAAAAATAAGTTTCTGTTCGTTATGCTATCAAGGATGGATTATGTTAAACTAAAAGAGACAACATACACTACGACGAACATGATAGAGATTTTCATCGAATCTTGCTCGATATTATTCAATAAATACCTACTGTTTATTTGCCCAGCCTCAGCACCTATATTGTCCGCCTCGAACCTCAAAATACGTGCGTTGTTACTCAAATTATTATTAAAGTTTCATGTTATTTATTTCTATGCTTTGTTGCATACGAACACATGCTCGCGTTATTATTGCCGTTCTTGATGAGTAGTGACGCTATCTACACATGTATGGCTACACACATACACATGTGTACACATGTAAATATTTAAAGATGCACATCATATGTAGTCACAGCCATGCCTCTGTGTGCACAATAATAATATAGTGTCTAAGGTGTATTGCGATGCTACATCGAAGGCTAGAAGGTCGCCTGTGCTAGTGTACAATCATTGTGTGTGTGTGTGTGTGTATGTGTGTGTGTGTGTTTGTGTGTGTGCGTGACTCGAATTCATTATATCATCATGTGAAACGCGTTTGAATATTGTGCGTGCCATAAATGTTTACACAACGTCGCGCATGTATAACAAGATGGCGTTGTCAAACAGCAGCAGGCAGCTGCTCTCACAGCGAACATGCAGCTTAGATAATCTAGCTATGACTTGTTTCGTTGCACCATGGCCTGTGTGGAATCGCGCCGTTCCCAGTTCTAGAGTTTGCGCGCCCATGCAACACATGTGCATGCACGAAATTCGATATGTGTGCACATGCATCTAGACGAAAATGTGCATGTCTTGAATGGCGTGGCAAGATTTTGGGCAAGACCGAGCCTAATTTGCATCTAGGCATGCATGTGCGAAAGTAGTGACACGTTAGCATTTTAACATCAATTGCATACAAGTGGTATCAGCAAGAATACCCAAGATGAACACATGAAAGCATGTGGCAATCTGGTGTATTTTTCACATACAGTATATCGTATTGTGTCTACTTGCATATTCAGCTACGAGTGAGTTAAGCTATATTTTTCCTATGTTTTTGGTTCCTCGCTTGTCCCATTCCGAAAAATCTTACTACTTTCCGGCGCAGAGCAAACATTTTCCTCAAAGGGAGGGTTGGTTCAAGAGCATCATCAGGGTTTCTTGGAAACTTAAAGCACAACTTTGACCATATTCCAATGATCATCATGAAGAACGACACAATTGAAGAAGCTATAACCAATGGATTCACTGATGGGAATGATAATGAAATTGATGAATGTTGTTGATAATTATTATGTAATGACGACATTTCAAGGTGACGACGACGATAACAATCATCGCTACACTACTATCAAATCGTATAACTTTAACAGGTGATCGATCATTTGTTCATCTTACATACATTAAAAATATGTACATTGCTGTGTTCACACCATCATCATCATATTATTATAATCATTTAGATTATTATTATATTACAACTTAATAAATATATCATACCGGTGTTGCTATAGGAGAAACAACGCACACACACACACACACACACACACACAAATATACAACAACCTACCTATTGATGAGGTACTATCGAATTTACAATTAACGATTGTCTATCACACGTATAATCATTACCTGATCGAGTTTCTTGTAAAACTGTCATCAGCGGATTTATAAATGTGAACCAATACGTAACCTGAAGATAGGTTGGATGATGATGATGATGATGATGATGATGATGATGACGAAGCATCTACAATAAGTTATCCATGACAACGTAAATATGGCAATAATGCGGGTGTTTCTCAGGATAGGAAATATGATCGATTGACAGGTGTTTCTTCGAGCAGATTCTTCAGTATCAATTCACGCACCCTAGCACTTTTAAGGTAGTAGTATTGGAAGGTGCAGGGAGGTTAATATTGAAGTATGATGTGGTGTGGGCGGTGGTTGACAATACTACTCACTGGATGATTAGGTTCAACAACGACTACTACTCATTTCATGACAACAAGACGCTATCTATAACCTTACTACTACCTTGTAACGGTGAATTCCTTGATCGAGTATTTTATAAGTTGATCTGCTAGAGCTAAAAGTCCAAGTTTCCGATTCATCTCCTTTTCAAGTATACAACTACTTATTATTTATCATAATTTATTGTTTATATTTTACAATCACAATCTACTTGCTGACAGAATATATATATATATATATATATATATTGCAGCAAATGCGGTCTGCACGCTCGCATAGAAAAATAATTACAAACAAATATATGCTTATTGTGATGATATGCAGCATAATTAGGTGTGTCTATTTTATATTTAAATTGTGTTTAATGGGTTTCTAGAGTAGGAAATTCGAATTATCTGCTACAACTACCATTTAACTTGATATTCTTGATCGCAGAAAAAAATACTGCAACATCAGCGTTGTCAAAGCCAAGGAATAATGTCTGAACACAAAGACTGGTATTAATATTGTACACCTATCTGTCGGAAGGGTATTGTCGTAGATGATGATATCAACACAGAGTTTAAAGTTGGAGGGCATTCTAAAGAATACGAATGGAAACAGGGAAAAATAATAATGTATCGTGATTATGAGTGTTACATGGTGGTAGTAAGTAAGTAATAATACTGAATGTAGTACCTGCGGCTTGTTTTTCCTTTCTATGTTATCATATATATACACAATAAAAAGCTGTGAAAACTCCGATTGAGAATGTTTGAGGCATTTCCCCGAGGTTTGATTTCGAATAGAGCACAAAACATCGTAATCGATGTCAAAGTAAAAGTTCATCGATACGAAGTGATAATTGGACTTGACTGTTATCTTCCCTGACCACAATACCATTATAATATCAAAAAGAATATTGATCAGGTGATAAATAATACAGCATGTTTGGATCATAGAAACAAATTTGAAAGGGTGGGTTATTATTGTATGTGTGGTTGTCCACGAGAACAACTATCACTATCATAACAAAACAACATCATCCAACTTCTGTTACAATGATAATATGAAATCATATTTGCTACCATTGAGGCGCATAAAAAGCCGAATTAAATATCTCATAAAGTTATATCATCATCGTAAAGAGTCAAGAGTTGATAAGGTTTGACAGTTTTTTTCATTCATGATATACAGTAGCAGAATCAGGGATCTCAGAAACAGTTAGAAGTAGTAATGATTCACTCATTGTGTACATCCTCCTCATCTTAATGACGAGAACGGCTAACCTGAATCAATATTTAAGCAACTTCCATTCCGGTCGTATTTTTCTGCACTTATGAATTGATGATCGACTGGGGCCACGCCATGCCAGGAATCTGTCAATAGAAGATAACCAGGAACATCATCCATAATTATGATGATAATTGATGATCCATGGAGCTTCTAAATTGGGTAGTACTAGGCAATTTCAGATTACACCACCACCAAACACCAGCTTGCTTTCATCATCTACTATATCACTAGGTCGTAATAAACGCATATTCATAACTCGTAATTCTTATTTATTAATGAGTACCTGCGGTTGTACTTGAGGTATCCCAATTTGGAATTTCAAGAATCGTTAGGTTTTTGAACCAATTCTTATCCAACCCCGGATTGACGAGGTTTATAGAGCACAGAGTCATGTATGGAAATCTTGCATTCCCTAAAAGAAAGATAATCCTCATATCTCACATGAATCATCGATAAATCCCACATGTAGATACATAAATAATCATAAAAATAAAAATAATGACAGGTGACTTGTTGTGATAGGTGAAGAAGTTGTTACATGTGCTATAATAATTTATGATTACCTGCAATGCTTTCCTGCCGAACTTCTACGATTGGATTTGATGCTTGTTCCAATGCTTCAACAACCAGTTGCACGGCAAGCGCAAGCCATATAGCGAATAAAAGAAGTATGATGAAGAATGCTTCACATCGATACTTCTTTTTAATATTTAAGATTGATTTAAATAAATCCGAACAAGTTGTATGTCTCGCATCTTCGTCCCGATTTGAGCTTTTACCACCACCAACAGCTGCAGCATCTAAATCAATCAGACGAATATCTGAGGCACTTTGCTTAATTTCTCCCGAGGAAGACTCCTTCATCGTCTATGGCTGGCCTCTTACTCCTCCCTAGTCCTTGTTACTGATCAATAATAGTTCGTAGTGCTGTAACGATAGTTGAGTGCCTCTAATAATAGTTCGTAGTGCTGTAACGATAGTTGAGTGCCTCTCTCTCTTTCTCTCTCTCCTCTCTCCCAGCCAGAGATCTAATTACATGAAATTTATCTATCTCAGTTACAACGACGTTTTATACCACAGCATCATCGTTGTTATCATCTAGATCTAGTCTAGTACGACAACAAATTACAACATGGAAATCTAAGTCGCATGGCCAAAATTACATCCAATAATACTAGACGACATCATTATTCTATTTTTGATTAGTATCAGGGAAAACCGAAGTCGTTGTATGTAAATTATATGCATTTGTTGGTTTGTGCTCCTTCAGAAAAGCAAGCTACAGCTCCTTTTAAGACATAGTGGTTGCAAGGAGACTCGACCGACCCGAAACAACAAGCAACAGACCTCCAACCAATGATAATGTGATGATGACTGGAAAAGGCATGATGAGGAGGGGGGGGAGGAGAAGGACGGACAACAAGACGAACATATGTTGCGTCTGACTCCACGAAAGAAGAGCAACCTGCTTCTCGAGGTGTTTATGTTACTTCCGCATGACAACCAATCTTTCCACGTACCTGAATGGTGCTCACACATTTCTGCGAGCAAATGCCATCTTCCATGACAGGTAGCTGACAAATCAAATGATATATCTCAGGTGGTGGCAACATGTTGCTCGTGTTATTTTTTCCGTCTCCTCACCATCATCATCATCACCATCATCATTATTGCATCCGTGAGCAGCCGTAATGAAGCAACCGCTGCACTACTTGATAATGGAGGAGGATTAAAAACAGAACGAAAGATACTGCTGCCAGCTTTTGAAGATGGCGCGCCAATTTGGTCGTCATCTTCCGACGATTCTGCAGCTATTAATACTGATAATAGAGTGATGACGACCGTAAAGCCAACACCGTCGTCATCGTCAGTGCGAGAGAATTTTTGGAACCAAAAAGCGGCGTTGTTGGCATTCATCGATCCATTCAAAACACCATTACCACCACTACCAGCAGCACCACCGCTAATGGCAAGATCAGCTAGTAGGCAAGCAGCAGCAGCAGCAATAACAACAATTAGAGGCGGAGCGCTGGGAACATATGCATACGATCAGGTAAGGAAGAACAAGCATTATCGGAGTTCAAAACAAGAAGACAACCTATAATA
>ADNK01001283.1:5000-25443 GCA_000320545.1 Bigelowiella natans CCMP2755 | reverse complement strand
TGCTGATGATGGCCTCCCTGTACGCACTGATCATTTCGATATACCCTCCTGCACCATCGATGGGGAGAGGGGAGGGCTTGTCTTTCTTTGCCTCTTCCCCCTTCTCCTCCTCCCCCTTCTTCTTCTTCTTCTTCTTCTTCTTCTTTGCCGCTCTCGGCGGGAGAAGCCACGCAGGGACAATCGATGGATCTAGGCCTCTAAGGTGGCGATAAGTCGATCGCACCTACAGAAAAAGAGTTCCAAAAAATAACCCAAAAAAAAAGGGGAAGGGGGGGGGGGAGGGAGAGGATGATCAGGGTTCGGCCTGCTGCTCATTCTATCACCTTGCGCGAGAAGAGGGGGGTATGCAATAACAAGAACAAGCATCGTTGGCAAGTCGAGCATGCGTGAGCGCCAACAGTCGCGCCGCAAAAAGGAAAGAAGCCATAGCCCGTGCGTGTGCGGCGGCGGCACACGCCCCCTCTCCAACAAGAGGAAATCACCAGATGAGCAGCTATGACCCTCTCTCATTGTAGTCGTAGGTTGACGTCAAAGCGCTGCCATTGCATTGCTATCACTACTGCTGCTGCGAGTACCTGGAAGAGGAGGAGGAGGACAAGGAGGACTGCGAAGAGAGGATACGTGTAGGGGCGGTATTGCCGCCGCGCCTGTGCTGACTGTATAAGGAGGGCGCGGGGGGGGGATGATGGGTTAAGGAGAATCAGTCAGCAACCTTGCACAGTATTGGTACTTACTGTAATTGTGGCGGTGATAGCGTAGCAGTAGTAGTAGTGGTAGTAGTAGCAGTAGTAGTAGTGGTAGTAGTAGTGGTAGAAGTGAGCCTTTCTCTCTTTGTAATTCACATGCGCGCGTCGTTGTAGACTCTCTCTCTCTCTCTCTCTCTCTCTCTCTCTCTCCGGCCAAACACCGACGTGCAAACAGGATAACCATGCGTACACCATCATCAGCGATTTGCTTCGCTTGCGGTTTTTCCGTTTACGTTCTTCACTACCTGAGGCCAACCCCCTCTAGCGAGGAGCAATGCTAGCCACGGTGGCATCTGATTTTTTTTTTGGGGGGGGGAGAGGACAGAGATAAATAAATATATATATATATATATATATATATATATAAATATTTATAAAAGTCATTTTTGGGGAGGAGGAAGAGGGGGAAGGAGGAGAGAGGAGAGGCGCTCATGCATTCAATTATGTACACGTGGCAAAGGCGTGACATATTAAATATATATATATATATATATATATATATATATATATGTGTGTGTGTGTGTGTTTGGATTAAGCCGTGAATGATGGTGATGGGGTGATGGTGATGATGACTATTATTATCCCTTCCCCCCCACCCCCCTGCTCTCCTGCTCTCCTGCTCTCCTGCTCTTCCTGCGTTGTGATCTCACCGGGATGATGTGCCCTGACGGTCGTGTGACGAAGCAGGACTAACAAAGAACACGGTGGTAGTATGTGCGAGGTCATTCCGTTATTAAACACATTATATACGTCTATGTGTGCAATTTATATATATATATATATATATATATATATATATATTAATATATACACAACAAAAAATCCCCCGACAGCGCTGCAGAGCATCACTGATGATATTGGCCCCAACAACAAGACTTTATAGCCCTCTCTTGGCCAGTAAAACATCTAGCCCTCCCCGCTCCCCCCCCCCCCCTTTTTAACCGAACACTGATGGGGGGATATTGGGTTCTACCATTACTACTGCCTAGCACTACTACTACTTCTACTACTGGCTTCCACTTCTACTTCTACTACTTACCCTGTCCACATCAACCTCAGGATATTCCACAACTGGCATGCCCCCCCCTTTTTTAACAAATAATTTGAATATTCAAAATACACACATACACACACACACACCCACACACACACACACGTATATAAATATATATATATATATATATATATATATATACACATACATTAATATATACAGATTATAATCCTCTCACGCAACCCCACCACCTGCGCCATCTTGATTGAGAATCGTCTCGTGGTCAATAGGCCTCTGCGAGGCGAGGAGGTTATCGTACTCTCTCCTACTCATATCAGTTGCATTTTTCATATAAAACAAGCAGAGAGGCGTATTTATATATATATATATATATATATATATATATATATATATATTATAGGCGATATGATAAGTACTGCAAGAATTGCGCAAAGTATGCCTGACACAATACGCAGCCATTTATGCATTAGAATGGCTTCTTTGTAAAATATAAATATTTATATATATGTATATATATATATATATATATATATATATATACAATTTATATATATATATATATATATAGAGAGAGAGAGAGAGAGAGAGAGAGAACTTTGCACACTTGCTTGTCCATGTGCGCTACTAGAGTTACATACAATGAACGTATACAACAAAAACAAAAACAAAAACTACTACTACTACTACTACTACTACTACTACTCTATTGCGCTTTTACCTCTTTGTCTCGTCGGATAATATCTGCATTGAGAAAGCACATTATATATATATATATATATATATATATATATGTGTGTGTGTGTGTGGTGCCAAAAAAAAATGTTTTCATCCTCCTCTCCCTCCTCCTCCTCCTCCTCCTCATCATCATCATCATCGTCATATCCCCCACCTTATACGCTGACGAAATCCTGGAGAACTGCTCATGCGTGTTGCTGTTTCCCGAGGCGTCTGGGTGGTATCTGCATGCGGATAGCAAGCATGCTCACCCATAGAATCGACAAACGATGCTGCAGCAGTAGCAGCGCAGAGAGTGTCAATCGCAACGAAGGGGAAAATCAAAACCGAATGCCGACATAATCCTGATATAACCCCTGCTGGCTCGTCGGCCCAGCTTCGTTCGATAATCTAGTTGATTGATGATTCCTATTCGTGCAGGTGGTGCGGTGCTTGCGCATAATCCGTATTGACGCGGATGAGGATGATAACGGTGTTCACAATATATGTGAGCAGCATTCCCCGCAACGATGCAACGACGTAACGCCCCCCCCCCCCCCCCACCCCCTTTCCCCCCCTTCTATTATTTTCCTACTTCTTAGACATCTTGATATAAGCTCTCCGGATCTCCGCGGCTGTTGCCCCGGGGCTGTGTGCAACCACCACAACAAGCATCTTCAACACCAACGAGGCGTTGGTAGGGAGGGAGGGAGGGAGGGAAGGACGGAGGGAGGGAAAATACATACATATGGGAGCGGTCTATACCTCACACCGAGGGGTTCATAAAAAGTTTGTTCGGGGTCTTCCCTCCCCTATTCATTAGAAGACACTCCAGACTCTTCCAAAACCAGAACCCTGCTAAGTGCTCTGCGGGTGTAGGCGTGTAGAGCTCGCTGAACCGCCCCCCACTGTGCAGCAGAGCCCCTCGATTCCGCCCACGTACCAGTACGATCCTGGAAGCAGCAAGCATACGGCTCGGTCCTCGTGTTCGGTATCCCCCTCCTCCTCGTCGTTATCACCGTCGTAGTTCTGCCTCGAGGAGGGACGGGCTCTGCATTGATTCTTGGCCAGCTTTTGGTTGTCGATGCGATTTCCCCTTACGACAAGAAATTCATCGGGTATTTTACCACTGCGACAATACATTTTCATGTCGCTCGAATGAGATGATCCCCCGTAGAAAGCTCGCTCGCAACCTGCAACCTGCACAGAGCTGGCAAACAAATCCAAGGATGTTTTCGCTGCATTTCATCCGGAATTCGGCCAATCAAGGAAGAGATTGAGCGGAATTACGGGATCCGAAACTCCTCATTTGTAATAAAATTTCAGTTATTCTCCGGGCGAATAAATGTTTTCAATGTCACCGGAAAGTCGAGCACAGCAGTAGCAGCAGCCGGTGTTCATGCAATGTGATGTGCACACACATTTTCATTTTGATTGCGCACCACAATCTGTCTGGACCAGTGGATGTGCGATCAACAACAAGACGCCGTGGGATTCATGCGGGACGATGATGGCATGAGCGTGCGCGTAGCATGCAAACAGAATCAAATTGTTCACTGTCCAATGCTAGAATGCTAGAATGCGGTGAGAATCAAAGTGACATGGCGACGCAAGCTAGCAACAAGCTGGCAAGCATGCTAGCATGCTGACATGCACATGTGACGTACTGAAATTTGGAGTGCTTCATCATCTGTGTGCCTTGTGCATTGCCAGAGCTCTAGAGCTGTGTGTACAGGTCTAGGCGTTGTGCATGATGTGCATGCAGCTGTGGCATAGCCAGACTACACAGCTACAAGTAGTAAAAATTCATCATGCGTATGTTCCGAACGCCAAAAAGCTCAACGTTTGTTGAATCCCAGCACAGTTTACTAATGAAACATTTTGTCTTAGATTTAACATCATACATGATTCGGCTATCACGCAGTACCTCACAAATGAGCACATGATTCCACTGGTTGCTGGGATCAGATTCAGATGTTGAAAAATTTACAGCCTCGATGAAGAGTTATTTGCTTCATTCTCATATGTAGCGATATTACTCGAGGCCATTACATCCGTAGCCTCCAGGTCGACAATCCTTGTGAAAGATGGAACGTTCGAGTACATAGTTTTCCTGAAGTACACTGCAAATTCTGAAACTCCAGACCAGCACTTCACCAATTCGTCTGACATTGCAAGAAGGAGACACTCGCGAAGCACCTGTAAAGAAGATGTCAGGTAAGGCCAAATTTAGAGGTTATATGTTATATCTGATATGAGAATCGAAAGATTACCTGGCTAGCCTTTGCATCCTTGTCCACGTTGTCATCGTATAGTACGTTACGTGATGTCCTCATTGCGGGAAGCCATTTCACCCTGTCCACAAAACGCGGGCGAATATTTTCGATGTAACTCCTGTCATCCGTTGCGAGAAAGATCATTCCATTTTTGTGTTTATCGAGATAACGTTGGACTTCAATGGCATAAAGCTCTGGGTTGACCTATGCGCAATACCGCAAACAACACCACATATTAAAGCTCTATCTATGGAAAATAAGAAACTACGACAAACGATAACATTCTTGACCTTTGGATGGACAAACTTGTCGGTGCCTAAGTGGAGTAGAATAGAATTGCTATATCAAGCTAAGATATGGCTTGGGAAGATTAGAGAAACCTCGCATGTGAATCGCCAAGACTTTGTCAGAACTCTTGAAAAGATGATGAAAGGCTTTGGAGGCTGCTCCTAGCTGTTCACGTCGTGGAATTATGTATTCTTTAACAATCGGAATAGCCCGTGATCTCATTGTGGTGATCCAGGATGAATTTTCTTCGGACTTATCCACGGCGTAGGGATATGCGTGAATTCCTTGATGATGATAATGAAGGGAGAGAATCGAATCTTGAGTGAATTCCCACACATCAGATTCGTCAACGTTTCTCCAATCTATTGCTGAGACTGGTTCGAACCATTTTTCCCAAAAATCGGGGAATCTATTGGAATACTCACGCTTTGACTTAACACAATCGTGATAGTGTTGGTTCTCGGGCATATACACAAAAGGTTTCTTATCTCCAATAAGACCGTACTGCTTAGCCACTAGTAACTGGTTCTGCACATAAGGAAAAACTAAGGCATTCGGTCATGACGGCCATGACCGCATTGGTGTAACATTTTAAATTAAATATGTAAGAATGTATCACAATGGTTAGATTTCTAATGCTTAGATCTAGAGTTACCATGACAATTAGCGGAAATGTAAAAAAGCCACACCCGTCCAGAAACTTATAAATTGATCTGATCCGAAGATGTTTATTTCGAAGGTCCTTACGGAGATGATCAAGATTGTCAAGTTTTATTTGCGGGAGGTTCGAGGCCATGGAAAAATGAAGGCGTTGAGATGATTCTGGCGCAGATATATCGACAGAGCGACACCTCTTTGTCCATTCACATGGGAGGTCCAAACCAATGCATATTGACTTTTGTTTGCGCTTTTGCGGGAGACACTCTTCGCGGTCTTCGCAACCATTGACACCACATCTTCCATCCTGTCTGAAAATGCGGGGCGTGACAGAATACTGATTGTACTTACCTTGTTTGTGTGCATTAACTTTGGTAACGTCGTTTGAAAATCTAAATAAATAGAATTTCAGTCGCGAGACATTGACATCTAGGTATTACATATCTACCGCAAGGGTTTCATAAATGTGCTTTTTAAAAAATTAGCTGATCTTCTATTGAGAAGATATGCAACTGAACATAATTGATCAGGAGCATCCACGATAGATATTAAAGCAGAGAGCTTAACCTGATATCATAGGATTTTGTAAAAATGGTGTGATTTAAAGATATAAAATGAAGGACAATAAGGCACCATAGGGCGTTGTCTTTTGCAAACAGACAAGCAGCGAGCTAGATTTATTTCGTCCCAACCCACAGGCGCTGCTTTTATAAGCTGAAGTATCATATCCTGAAATAATTTTCCTAAGTAATGTAATAAAGCATTAGCTATATTGACAACTGCCATAGGACTAATACCATGCTCTGAATTTGCGAGCGTAGAAAGAACTTCTTGATGATCCTCTTCAAATGTAGCATCGTCCTCGAATATAAGGGCGTATTCTGGTAAGAAGAAGGTGGTGGGAGTATTCTCAAATTGTGACGACGTATCAATTGCAATAAAATCATTTTACCAGCATTTGAGTCCAAAAAGGTGGAAATAGCCTTCAGGTGTGCATATGTTGTAGCTACTTCATCAGATATTGTATGATTTGCTCCTGTTGTCCTATAGTCTGATGAAATCTCGATGAGAAATTAAAAGAATGCACATAAGGAGAAGATGCCATTGAATGGTACATAAACCCCACCATTGTTGAAAGACTCAAGTCTTGTGGAGAGATTCCGTGCAAAATCTTGGCCTCGCTAAGCAATCCTATACTCTTTAGAAAGTTCCTCATTTGTTCATCTCTCTCCGGGAATCCAATAGTATAGACACCAAGTGAACTATCATTTAACAGGACTTTCCTTTGAAAATCATGAAAACCAGCGACTCTCTGAGGAACTAGGTATTTAAGTGTCATAATGTTTTGAAATGCACCAACTGACCGTGATTTAGCCTCAATTGGCCTATGAGAAGTCTAGGTGATTACAAAACATACGTTCAAATGTGCAAGCGTCTTGAATGTGAAGGCATCTGTTGCGTGCTTACAAGATCGAGTGCTCCGTGAATGAAATGACTACGCGGGGATACAGGGCCCTCCTGTAAAGCTATGGTTACTCCTATGAGTGTACAGAGCAACCAGGCGACGGACACCGTCGCCATTGTTCGTCGGTCTATTTATGGGTCAGGTAGCTTTGTTCCATTTTTCCGTTAGTGCTATAGTACCTAGTCGCAGATGCTGTTTAGAGCCTGTTTTTGATACAAATATAAAGGATCATCATCTACTCCCTTTTTGTAAGCCAGATGTTCGGTTAGAATGTCGCGCCTCGTTCGCCCTCTGAATTTATTCCTTCTTTCACAGATAGCCATCCGCCTGAAATGTCGCTTGTCGCAGTGAGAAGATGAAGAGGAAGCCCTCCAGTGCGCCAGTGCCTGCATGCCTCCCGACTTGGAAGGGCGTTTCCGTGCATTTCTGGGGGCTTTCAGCGGGGAGCGGGAGGAAACAGCCTCTGTTTTCGGCTAGTTACCTCCCGAGTAGTCGTTGTGATGAACGCTAGACTATGCCTCAAAATGGCAAAAAAGGGACGGATCACACGCCCAGTTGCAATCGCAGTAGGATTTCGAATAGCGACAACGAAAAAAGAGGGCAAGAACAAAATCAGAGTGTTTGGACATTAGGGATTTGTCTCTACTTGTCCTCCCCCCCTGCTACTGCGTGCCAGGATGGCGGTATACATTGCACTGGAATTCTTGGAAAGTTTATTGAAACGAAGTAAAAACAGGTGGTTGGGTTCGAGGGTTACTTGTTAAAAAGAGGAACCCTGGGTGTATGGAAACGGAGATACTTTCGATTCGTCAATGGAACGCTTTCATACTACGAGGACAATCAAGTTGAAACCCGAATCCATTTTCTATCAAAAGAAGAGCCTAACACCGAATTCTTAGTGCAACCAATTTCGAATGTTTGATGCAGAGTGAGTTAGAGAAGGGGTCGACCATCTTTGAGATTGGAGGGTACGTAATGCCTGTTCCAGAGGATGAGTACTCTCAAAAGTTCGCTTTTGAGGTTCTTCAATTCTAGCTTTACATCAATGTTTACATTTTAGGGATCTAAATTTACCATAATGATGCGTATACATTAGCTAGCCTCCGAAGATCGCAAGTATGTACTGGCAGCAGAAACCCTTGTAAATTTGGAAAGATGGCTTGTGTCTTTCAAGAACTACGTGATCCACAAGTAGAACTACAAATATTCTCTAATAGACATAATAAGATAGAGTCACTCATTGTCTATTTGAATTAGATTAAATAAGTTTGTAGCTTCAAAAGCATTGGCAGTGGTATCATTATTTTACGTCTGCGAATATTTAGTTTTCTGAATCAAATGTATTGGAACAGATATGTTCTATTACATCAACAAAGAAGGTTATTAAAATATGTCCCTTAACAATTATGATGATCTTTAATGGATAAAATTTCATACCTTAACGCCTCAACAGATGAAGGATATAAAGCGCTACTACGTTGCGTACAAAGTTCGAAGAAGAATAGTTTTGCTAAGCAGATAATTACAACTGAAAACTTATATTTTAATACACAATAGATTCACTGTGATAATGGCGCATTCTCATGGTCTGTCTCTAGGCGATACTCAGAGTTTCAATCACTTCATAAAAGAGTAATTTGTTAATTGTAGCTTCAAAACATGTGTAATGCAGATTTATATGCCTCGGTGCCTCTCTCTCTCTCTCTCTCTCTCTCTCTCTCCCTCCATCTGCGTGTGTGTGTGTTCACACTAATTTTTAAGAGTGATGTATTTCCATCAGTTACTCAGTAAATTCGGAGACACAATGAATTCCTTATCGCTTCCGCCTTTCCCATCACAAACCTTTGGAAAGGCCTCAGAACTAGTATACTTCACCATCAATACTTTGGATATGTAGTGAATTTAAACTTCAAGTATTCTTCTTATAAATCATGTTCGTCTAATTTCAACAAAGGCTGTACTGAGACGAAGGGTAGATCATTTAGCCACATGTTGTTTAGATACGACCTGACTACATCGATATCGACCTCGTTTCTGTTAACAGGCGGCATTTGAAGCATACATCCACAGGGTGATCTTTGAGTAGATGCGGAACAAATTCATTTTTGGCAATCCTTATTATTCTCTCTGGTGTCAACGACAGATGCTGACAGTCCCGCCGATATCGAAGAGCATAGAATTAATGTCGTTCCTAGGTTAATTTCGTTATTTTTTTTATGATTTTGCTCGAATGAAATCGGAGTATCTTCAGGTGTGACAGATTCTTCGTTCAAAGGGGAACATGGTTTATTTTAAAGATTTTGAATCAATTGAATCCTGTGAAGTTTGTGTGCATTAACTGTATAAATGATCTTGCTAGGAACTATCTTTGGCCAAACGATGAGCTTTCAGGAAATGCTTCCAATGTTGGACATTGGAGATGTACATACACATTCCTCTATAATTACAAGTAGGCACTGCATCAAAGATTCTATGACCGACATATGTTTTTGTTCAGATAATTCTTTTTCAAAATCGTTCGCTAACCGCATCTGTGCAACGAGTTGTAACACGCAGCGAATATGATCATGTGGCTTTTGTGGTACTTGCATTTGGATATACTTGTTAGCCGTAGTCTGAATTTCAATTTATTTCTTGCATGATTGATAGATGCGGGCGCCGATTAACTCTAAAAGGGTGACGTCGCTAGTTTTGCTTGAAGCGGTCATGTTAACGTTTCTAGTCACCAAGTTCTCGTTATTACAATTCATCTTCCCTAATTCTACAGAGTGCGCATGGGATAAAGATAAATCCACTGGAGTCGCAAGTCACTAATGCTCTTGAAATGGACGCCAAGGTTGCCATTAGAAGGCTTTTTTGGGTAAATTTCCCGATTTTATTGATCTTATAATAAAAGTGAGTGGTGATACATATGTGCCCCTAAACAGAATTTGCGAACTGAGGCTGAGGTACGTATGGTTAAGCTTGTAAATGATGAAAGTGTGTAGGAAAAAGTCAAATTCTTCTTTTATAAGAGCCCTCTCAAGAACGAAGGAAATAATCCTGGAGGAACTCTCATCTCCACTATCTCATCTGAAACGAAATCAAGTATAACTTGTGGGTCTCATGTCTTAGAGTTTATTCACCAACTTATAGTTTCCCCCCTAAACTCTCTTTCACTCTATCGTCCAAACCATTTATTAACCCATCTCTTATTTATCGAATTGCAATGCTCAGATAATACCACCAATGCTTCCCACACTGCTGATATTACAGCTGGGGTTGACGATTCCAAGCAGAAGTTGAAATGTCTTCCTAACAACGAGCCATACAATTTACAAATACGCAACGATGAAGATGTCCCCCCGGTAAATAGACGAATGCAAACATTTCTTCAGAAACATGATTTTAGTCTAATGTCGATCAGCTTTCCAAAAATTCTTCTGAAGCGGCGAGACGAAAGTATATGGAAGCATTGAAGGTGAGACCATCGTAAACTTTGTTTAGGAGTTTGAAAAACGGCAAATAAAACATGTCTGCCCACAGCTCACACGTGAGTCATGTATATTATTTTTCGAGATTTTAGATGATTGATGAAAACAAACTTTATTTATGTGTGTGATGATAGCGTCTGTCCGAGTTCGCTACAAATGCGCATACCAAAAATTACTCTCTCTGGTAATTTAATTGGCGCTTGACCACCATGGTTGCGCACGAAAATTCTCAATTTTATAATAATGTTACTCCAACATGTGTTCGAAGGTCTGCTATTACTGGTGACGAGACGCAAGATGGGTTCGCAACATGCTATTAGCACTCATATTTCTACATATGAATCATAAAAATCAAACTCTGGCAATGCAATATACCATAGATATTCTCTTACACAGATATTTCTGTTCCCAGCTAGTAGCTGCTGCCTATAAGGTAATGCGCTTGTCATTCTATAAGACGTCAAATAATAATTTTCTTCCTCTCATATAAACAAGGAACTAGGAGTATTGTCATCAGCCGAGAAAACTACGAGCTATTGGCCCGGTGCACGCAGATTATTATTTGAATCTTTTCAGTCTTTGGAAAGCCAGTTTTGACGGTGTACCCCTACGATTGTGTTCACGAAGGTTCCTTTTCCGATCAAGCAGCTTCTAGTATAAGACTTATAGGGTAAGCCTACACCTCTCAACGATGAAGAAGCAGTAAATATTAGCAATCGCTATTTACCATAATATTGACAGAGAGAAATCTTAACTACCAAATCTACGTTTTTCCTCCAATGACATTGCTCGGATTACTTTGGCAGTGCTGCTCTCTCTCCTGAGATTCAAGTATTCCTGACAGAGGAAGAGAAAGAACCCCCCGATGTTGCGTAAGTAACACTTACATAAAATTAAGGCCATGCAAGACTCTCATCTATAATGGTTCTGCTCTAATAGGTCTGAGTTGAAGGCCGGGGCGGATCCTTCTGGACGACGAATGTGCACGAAGTCATCTTTGGTGTCCCTATTTCCGCATTTCGGAACCGACTCACTGCCATCCCTTGCTCCGGTTTTAACTCGATCAGGAACCGCACCAGGAACCAAAAACCCTTCAGATTCTACACTCACGAGCAGCCCAGCTTTGCTACCGCTGATTGCCAGCATGCCACCACGATTAGCACAATCCCTGGAATCAGGGATAGTAGGCTCGACGAGAAGAAGGAGACGACACCGTCGAAAAGGTCCGGGCGTTGTATACGCAAGATTCCTCTTTTTAGAGAATCTCACACAGAAAATTGATGATGTGATTTTTTGTTTTTCAATATTTTTTGGTTTGGCAATGGCACGATGGCACTCAGGTGGATCCTCGGCTTTCTGTCATTAGCGATGATAGCAGTACCGAAGAAGAGCTGCTTTGGGAAATGATAGAATAGTTTCGAGATCTATGGGAAGTATCAAGAGAGGAATCGTTAAAATGAAAGGTGGCGACAAAAAGGGGCGGCACAAGGGGAAGTTTGAGAAGCTACGAGCATTATTGGGTGGCGAACTCGATGAATCTGACATGAAAACGCAACACAAGCCTAAGACCACTGACGAAGCAGCTGAGATAGTAGACAGGCGAAGGCGCAAGAATCGCAGTGACAAGATCCGCCAACTACTCGGGGTCACCCCAAATGTACCCGAGTTATCCAGCGGCGATGAGAGCGCAGTGAGCGAGCAATCATCAGGGCGAGGTCGAACGAAACCTTTACGAGGATATGGCGTGGCAACCATAGGACCTATGTCGCCTCTATCAACAAGGCAGCGAGGTGAAGGAATATTCTTGAAAGCTTCTAGCAGTAAAGACCCTTGCTCTAGTGGCCAGCATCCCGACGCCAAAGATGAAAGCAAAGCGGAGGTGAGCGGTAGTTCCGTGACAGAGGGTAGGTCCAGTAAGAAGACAAAAAACATTCGTGTCGTTCAGTTATAAGCAACTTTTAACCCGTGCCAAACCCGCCAGGGTGTTTTAAATCCAGCACTATACCAATAAATCCATCAAAAGACTTGCAGTCTTAAAGATTCAATACTATCATTTGAGGTGGGGATTCCGCATCTAGCAGCCTAAGAAAAAACGGTGATATAATATTAAAAAACGGTACATATGTGTGCATCCGAGCATCCTAGCTTGTTCCACTCTCACACAAAAATGTAAAAATTTTCGATCGAAATTAGATAGAGATCAAATTAGAGCTGCAACGGCTGCGTGGTCGATAAGCTTGCACGACAGCAGACGCTATGTACATCAATAGTTGACTGGTCATTGGTGCCTTATTGTGCTTATAGCTGGAAATGGGGGTAATAATGGGGATCGCAGGCGTAGCACAAATGATGATGCACGCGGTACGCATGGAGCTAGCGATAGTTGCGGCGTGTTAGTTACTGGACAGCTCTATAGAGCTATGCATGTAGCATACTAGCATACTAGCACAATGTAAAATGTGGTGGATCGGAGCACATCGGAGCATGTGGGCACTAGAGAATGATCTAGTGATCATGGCGCGCATTAGCGCATCGATCGAGTAGCCTCCGTGCTAGCGTGTGTCGCGCTGCGCCGCTACATCTAGCTAGCGCTGCTTCCTCGCGCTACGCTTTGAATGATGAGGAATGCAGAATGAAAATCATGTCGGTCGTCTGCACACCTGTTGTTAAAGGTTTTTGCTCATTTTTGGGTTTGCTATCATCATCAATTTAACGGCAGGTACATCGAGAATATGTTCTTTACAAATCGAAATCGATATCTAGAGAAGCAGGCCCAACCAACGATGTTGCACACAACTAGATAAGAAGATGTTGGCAGTTGGCAGTGCTGTAATGATCTAATGTCCATTCTGGACAAACCACATAACACGGAATGGGGAATGTGCTATTATCGCCGTTCCTTCCGAGTCGCTATCAGGACATTTAAAGGCGGAAACTATAAACAAGAGTGCACACAGCACGTTCGCTTCAGAGAAAAATGATGATATTTTGTAAGCTGGCTCGCAATATGTCACACAACAAAGACAAGTACAGCATCCGAACACCCCGAGAGTAATACAAATTTGGCTTTTGCATATCTAACCTCGCTAGGAGCACAGCATTAGCGCTAGTGAAAAAAAAAACGTATAGCGAAGGTCGATGTGAATGAGGAACCCCCCATCCCGCCGTTTACCCCCCCTTCAAACATCATATATTTTACCTCCTCCCCCCCTCCCCCCTTGTTCTCTATTTTCTATTGCTTTCGGTCATGGGGCTGGAAACTCTTACGGACCTTGAATACGCATATCTCCCCATCAAACCACAACACTGGGAACCGACTAAAGCCGGGGAGGAAACCCACCCCGCCGATATCGTTGATAAGCTTCCTACAGAACATCATGAACGCAGGTTGTTCCAACATGGCAGCTCTCAGTCCGTCAGTCACTCAGTCAGTCAGCGTGCTTGACATCGAAAGGGGAGAAATCGCAAAACAAAATCCAAAACGAAAAGCGCCGATGATTTCGCCGTGTGATGCGGCCGGTTAGCAAAGAACGTTTGTATCCCCGCTCCTCCCCCCCCCCTCCTAATCACCATTATTCGTTGAAACATCGCTAGTTAAGCATGCACGCAAGGTAGCACACGCGCGACCGGCGCCAAATTCGATCTTCCAATTGCCAGATCCCACCTCCCTCTTCTTCTTCTTCTTCTTCTTCTTCTTCTTCTTCTTCTTCCTCTTTTATTTTCTCATGTTTTGCTCGGCAGCAGCGGCAGGCATGCGTAGAAACGGAGGGATAGGTACCGCACCGAGGTGTAGTGTCGAATTGGGGTTTGGGGGGCGGTGTTGCGGCATCAGTCACGTCAACCTGAAGGAGGGTAGGAATGTTGTGCGAGTGGGTGATGATGATGATGATGATGATGGTGGTGGTGACGATACCGATGAGTACCGTGTTGGCGCTTGGATGTGTATTATAGTGGAGTATAGGCGCACAAAAACAGAGTGGATTTCATGCGAAGTCTCACATCGCATGCTAACAGCATGGCCGATTGCCAAACGTACAAGCAAGTACAAATTAACAAGTGCTTTCTCACTGTATTTAATGCTGCTACGTGATAAGAGAGAGAGAGAGAGAGAGAGAGAGAGAGAGAGAGGGAGAGAGAGAGATGTTGGTAGCTAGTAGCTTCGCAACCCAGAACTGGTCGAAGTCAACAAACGACGTATTCGAGTTCAACGCGCTGACAGTCCCGGCACTGCAAGAGGAAGAGGACGTAGAAGAAGATGATGAAGATGAAGAAAAGCAAAGGAAAAGCGCGCATATCAGCTTCCCGGGAAGGGGTAGGCCTACCTCTACAACACAATTCGATGGGGGATTTAGCACGATTTAGCACGTACCACACGGCACTGCTAAACTGCCATTGATTATTCAAACAAGCGCCGCGTCTCTCACGCCGCTACTGCCACACCATCCCCATTGTGGAGACTGAATATCACCTGCTGAGCCAACCACTGCCTAGCACTGGGTTAGAGTACCGAACGTTTGACTCGATTGCCCCCTGCCCGTCGATGTCGTAGGTGACGTCGAACGTCGTTCCGAGAAGGGAGGCAGACAGCGTGCGTATGTGCGGAGCGTAGACAACACGCCAAGACCCCTCCCATCGGCCTTTCGGTTGGCAAAAGAGTCACAGTGAGCAGGGGGTGTAGCGGCGCAAAGCAACTGCGAATGCCAATGCGAATGCTCACGGGGATAGGATATTTCGGAAGTTACCAAGGCCGCCCTCCTGCAGTGCCAGGGAGGCGCTCTGGCCTGATGAGTGTACGATGGCAACCGACAACGACGGTGGCGACGATTGATTGATGATGAGGATGTCAATAGAGGTCTTACATGCGATCATCATGGCGGGGGGAAAGCGTTGGTCTAGCTCACACTGAATGTTCCCATCGAATGGAATTGCGACGAACACGCCAAACCGCTGGTAGCCTGACCTGTTTCGACAAGGGTGCTGACAGCTCGCGCAACAGCCTCGTCGGCGTCGTTGAGTGTTGCCCCAGGCCTGCAGTTGTTTCACACACTGTACGTAACGCTGATGCGGGTTCTCGCAACCCGCCCATTCGTCGACCCACCCCTTTTTCCCTACCCTTTCCAATAACTAGGAGAGAAGTAAGCAGTAGGTATATCGTGCCACTGACCTACACATTCACTGACCTGCTGCAAGCAATAATCCCTCCCCCCCCCCCCCCCCCTTCCCCCCCTTCGTCCACACACATACACGCCGCAAGAACGCACCTCAATTCACGAATCAGTTGGAGCGCCTGCTGTACCTCTCCGTCCTCTCCATACCCTGCGTAGTCTTTCGTCCTGCTGCCTGCTGGCGCTCGCGACAGCTCGGCCAGCCTGCCAGTATATGCTGAAGAGGGGGGATTCCGCAGCCCGCCCATCGCTCCTACATTGAGGGAAAAGGCGTTGATGGAATACTCCGCCGGAGGTTGTTGGACGCTATTCTTTCTTCTTACCAAGAAGGGATATCGACCGAAGGGCGGCCCTGCGGTTGGCTACACGCCTGCTGTGCCCGCACGACGAGGATGAAAGGATGGAGAGGATGACCAGCGAAACGGGGGGGAGGGAGGGGCGACGTGGTCGCAGCATTCGGAACGCTGTGGCCTGTGGCTCGTGGGGGGCGGCTAGATTTAATTACCCGCTTTATCCGATATTTCGACGATAAAATATTTCCTAATATTTGCTACTAAATGCCCTTGGATATATCATGTGCGACAATGAACATTGGGTCTAGTCGTCTGGTCGCTGGGGGATAATGGCCGATGAGCCCTATCACATAATTTAGACTCGAATTAAAGCTTAGAACTTCTGTCGGCAGAGCGCTTCTGTATCCAATCGGGTATCCGGTTATGAATCAGAAAATATTGTAAATTGGACTGAATATACAGATATTATCGGTTCAAATTAAGATCCAAAACGATCCTACATTTCGGCTCATTCTTCACCACAGAAGGGCAGCTGAAACTACCACACCGAGATGGGTGCCAGCTCTTCCAGGCAGCCAGAAGATGGTTGTGATGCTTTCTACGAAAAGTATCTAAAGTGCGTCAACGGGATGAAGAAAGGCCTCTCCGAGGTGGAAGGCGAATGCACGACAGAGAAGGATGCGTACAGGAAATGCATAAAGAACGCGAAAGAAGCGAAAAAGAAGTGATTCTTGAGAGCACCCTAGCACCAACCAGCAACGATTTAGCAGCTTCTTGAACCTGGAGATTGCAGCGAGGATTACCGGATTGCGTCATATGGCAATCGAGCCACTACGACGAAATGCTGTCGTACGAAGATGCACTGCTGCTTTTGAATTCGCAGTCCCTGGTGGCCAGTAGAGATAAATCTAGACACTTACACTTACTATTTCCAGCAAAAGAAACACCCAGATTTTATTACAATCCTACCTAGCATGCGTCTACGTAAGACATAAGCGGGGCTGTTTGTGCGTCTTAAGGGTCAACGCGTACCATCCGCACATTCACACGATCGACTCAACGATTGACATTGCCAAGCAATTAAACTGATCACGAACACAGACAGAATGCGCATATCGCACGTGTACTATATGCTGCATCGTGCCGTCGCAAGTTTTATTATGTGACGGATCGTACGGTAGCTTTTGAAGTTTACACGGATGGCCCGCATGCTCGCGCCCGGAGCGGCGTTTGCCTACGTCCATACATGCTACGAATTGCTCATGCACGTACAAATATGTATCCTAATAAAGCTGGCGGCACTATTTAGCATATGCTATATTTCACATTACTGCGGCATATCACGCTAGCATGCGCCGGTCTGCCTGTAATACGCGTAGTCAACGTGTGACTTATACACATCACACACAGTCAATGATCGATGTACAAGCGCATGCTGTCTCGAACATGTGCGATGAGGAATCTGCGGCGTTTCTAATACTCCCATCAGCAGAACCGTGCTAGTATATGTACGCAGCAGCAGTGCGCATATCTATGTTCTCATATCTGTCGTACACAATGCACCGCATCGACAAAGCGCGCAGTAAGTGGTGCAAAAGCACGAGTCTTAACTATAGTCTAGCGAGTGGTCGTGGCTTGATAATGGCTGATAGATCAAACGCCGTGCAGTGCTGCACGAAATCGTTTCTCCCTCGCGATCTCCTCCGTTCGTTTTCTGGCTTGTGCGCGCAGTGAAGCTTCGGCCCGCTTTCGCTTCTCAGCCATGATTTCCTCTACTTCGTTGTCGCCGTTTTCCTGGTAGCTTCCCGTGTAACGGCGGCGGCGCATGTACCTGAAAGTAGGGAGGGAAATCGGTGTATATATATATATATATATATATATATATATCGCCGCGTTGTAGAACATATGCTGCATCATCATGGAGAGTAAGACAGAGGGTCGGGGTGTTCAGACAGTCGGTCCGAATGGCGAATATTGCGGAAAAACGCCGATGGTTTTTGCCAGCGACGCGACAGCCTCTCAGGACAAAATCCATCAGCATCTTCGCTGTGGCTTCGCCTTCGAGCGTCAGCTCTTCTTATCGCGCCATTGCCATTTCGCAATGGCGCTCGCTCGTTTTGATTCGACGACAACCGTTGCGCGAATTTGATGTCGAGCGGGGCCTGGTCCTCGCGGAGTCGGAACGTGTCGCTTCCTATCTCACTGATGGCTCGTGAGGCTCCCTCGGCGGTTTTGTACGATACGAAACCGAACCTGCGCGTGAAAGAGGGGCGGGGGCGGTACGGTGTTGTCAGTTGCTACAGATAAAAACTGTGCTATGTATGCACACAAACCACTGAGGTTAAGGGTGGCATTTGGATCTCCCTCTCTTTCTTATTCGCATACACATTATTCCACAATGCACAATAATAGTGAACGAGATGTGCCCCCTCTCCCTCTCTTGTGTGCGTAGCACTGGCATTACTGTTTCGGAGCATTCTCCCACGATTTGCCGATGCGAAGGTTGGATAGCCGCCCAAACTTCTCGAAGACGCCTTCAAGCTCTGACCCTGTCACATCCAAGGGGACTCGGCCGACGTATCTGTGTCCACGCGCAGGATCGTTGCATGTATAAAATGCAAATATATATATATATATATATATATATATTTCTATTATATTATATTTATGCACACATGGATATATATATATATATATATATATATATATATATATTTCTATTATATTATATTTATGCACACATGGATATAACTGTATAAATGCAAATGCTAGCTCACACACTTTTTTACTTGAAAAATTGAAAAACAAAATTTAAAAGTTAGCAAATCTGATAATACTGACAGGGTCCATCCGTTATCGTCCTCACACCAGTTATCCGGGAAGGCAACGTCTGGAAACTGCCGGATGAGCTTCTTCAGCTTATCCTGCTCGAAGTCCGCCAAATGATCCATGTGCACATGCCCTGAAAGAGAGGTGGCAATCGCCGTAGCACATGAGTGATAACATCTCCCATCACCATCGTCCTCGTCACCGTCATCATCATCATCTTCGCCATCAATACAATCACCATCGCCATTATCGTTATCATCATAATCATCACCATCACCATCACCATCACCATCGCAGAGTAATAATCATCCTATCGAATCACTACACGAAACACAACAACACGACCCTTGGCTCTCCTCTCCTTCTGCTCCCGGGAGGCCTCTCGCCGTTTTCTCGGTTTCTTCCATATTGTCCTCATTCCCTCGGATACAAGCGGGTTGTTCCCGGTGTCGCGCCGAAAGTACGCGTCATAAACATGCTCCGAGGAGTCCCACCCCCCCGCCGCACGGTAGTCGTCCATCTCCTTGTCGCGCGGGGAGCGAGCGAGCACCACGGATATTGAGTTATCTCTCACCCACGTCAACTGTTTAGTCTAGAAACCATCGAGGACATACGAAGAGAAAATGAGGGGGGAAGGGAGAGGAAGGAGGAGGAGGAGGAGGAGGAGGAGGAGGCGCGGGGGGGGGGGGTTAGTAAGATAGAAGAATGTGAAAGAAACAGATAAACGCTGCAATGCAACATCAGAACAGTTATTGGACAGCAAGAACGAAGGTCTTTGCACGGAGAGAGCCTGGAATTAAAACGATGCCAAACACGATACATAATATATATATATATATATATATATATATATATATATCTTACTTTCTCTCGCGCGCGCTCCGCCTCGGTGTAATTCGGGTATTTGGCGATCACGAAGTAGCTGGTGGGGGGCAAGGCAAACAACGGCGAATGATTGTGATGGTGGCTTGATGATAGTGAGAAATGATGATTGTACTGTATCTGTGCGTACGCAAAAGCTGGTGCGACGCTGGTGATGAGACCGAATTTTATATCCAAATGACTTGAAACACATACACACACTCTCTCCCTATTCTCTCTCTCTCTCTCTCTCTCTCCCTCTCTCTCTCCATCTCTCTCTCACAGTCAAAGAATGAGAAATATGGGTGGGGGGAGATCAAAAACGAGGGAATACCCATTTCCAGTGAGGATCCCATTACGTGCGTGTTTATCGGAGTGAAAGTCACGAATATTGCCAAATCTAAGCATATATATATATATATATATATATATATATATATTATACAAACACTACGACAGCATCATGGTATTTTGTCCCTCCTTAATCATCGCACCCCTTTTCCTTGGTACGGTGAAGAAGAAGAAGAAGAAGAAGAAGAAGAAGAAGAAGAAGCAAGATACGAAAACAAGACGTACATCCTCTCTCTGGTTAGAAAGGAGAGAGAGGGAGAGAGAGAGAGAGAGAGAGAGAGATGAATAGTTATTTTTTTTCAAAAGGCGT
>ADNK01001285.1:0-12737 GCA_000320545.1 Bigelowiella natans CCMP2755 | reverse complement strand
TCGATCTTCTTCATGAGGAGCTTATCCACAGTCTCTGACCTCTGCCCCCCCCTCCCCCCCCCCCCCCCTCTCTCTCTCTCTCTCTCTCTCTCTCTCTCTCTCTTTCTGTCTTTCTTTCTGTCTTCTTCTTGTTGTTTTAGGAAACATCCCGCACTATAGGGTGGGGGGGGGCAAGGAGGGCACTCCCCGAGATAGCCCAAAGTGAGTGGGTGCGTGCGTGCGCCTCTTCGAGCAACACGTCCCCCTCTCTCTCTCTCTCTCTCTCTCTCTCTCTCTCTCTCTCTCCCAACGGGCACTAAACAACGATTATTTTTTCCTTTCTCTTACAGGAAATATAATATTATATATGTGGTATATGTTACACGTGCGTGCGTGTGCGTTAGATGCGAGCGCTAACTACGACAAACACAGCTTAATTTGAGAAGCTCCCAGATATAATATATATATATATATATATATATATATATATAATATGTATATCGGTCTCTCTCTCTGTCTCTCTCTCTCTCTCTCTCTCTCTCTCTCTCTCTCTCTCTCTCTCCGTGTAGGCGTCGTGTGTGCACGCACACCGCTCGCCCATTCGTCATCAGTGTCCATCCATCGTCCTTCTGTGATGTGATGATCGATCAGCAACGACGCCAATGAGATTGAGATTTGAGAGAGAAACGCAAAGGACAGATAAATGCATTCTCGCTGCTACAACAGGTACATCTTCGTCGGTGATGACGGAAAGTCGCCCGAAGGAATAGCAGCAAAGGAGATGGAGACTGAGTGTAAGGTATCGCGCGCGCTCCGCTCGCGTTGGCCTCATCTTTAGATCACACTCACACACACACACACACACACACACACACACACGCATCTATAAATATAAATATATATATATATATATATATATATATACACACACTATGTACACATAGATAATATGCAACATCAATGTGTATAGGGCCTTCATCGCATAGATATTATCCAACATCAATGTGCATAGGGCCTTCATCGCTGCATCATCGTCGTTTACGTCTGGGGAGCGCGTATGGCCACGCAGCTCAAGAGTTTAGGCTTCGTGAAACAGGCCAACCCAACAATGATAGTGTGGGCGATGAGCAACTACGCAGGCAATCGAGTGAGAAGGAAAAAACGAAAACGCACATACATATAAACTAATATGTATATATATATATATATATATATATATATATACAACAAATATGCATGGGGCGCGAGTGCCTAATCCAAGTGTCGTCTCGAGCCCCCCCCCCCCTTCTGGCTTTGATGAGTTTCCGCCATCTACTCTTCCCCCCTCCTTCCTCCTCCCCCCTCCCCTCGCAGGTGCTCACCCCGAAGTACATTAAGGATATGGGGGTGGAGCTTCATGGCATCAGCTCGCTGCGAACAGCAGTGTTCTACCATTGGGTATGGGGTAATGCCACGCCGAAGAAATTCAATGATATCCAGGACATCTTCTCCATGTAATCAAAGATGATATGTATATGTATGTGATATTGTTGTCCATAGATAAAGCATGATGTAGTACAGAGATCGTGTGCGCCGACGACGGTGAAAATCGGATTTTCCGTTGTTTCCTAACCCCCCCGAGCGCAGGGGAGGCGCCTCTTCTGTGCTTATAGGATATATCACTGTTTGCTTCCAGTGTTGTGGCGGGTGTACAATAAGCACGTTCGTATTGCGCATACCGTTCCCCCCCTCACCCCCCCCTTCACCTTTTTGTTTTCACCGTGTGGGAGAAGCACCTCCCTTGCATGAGGCGCTGCGTGCTGTGTGTGTGTGTGTGTGTGTGTGTGTGTGTGTCATCGTGTTATGGTGTTGCTGTACTTTGTCTTCCGTCTCTCCTCAATCCCTGTTTTTCTTGTCGGAATCATCGCTGTTCTTCAGAATGAATGGGACGAAGATAGTGGACCCCCAGAGCGGAGAGATCGTCGCGAGCCCTAGGGGGGGGCAAGGAGGCACGGTCAACAACAGCAGCAGCAGCCGCGCGTTATTCCCCATCCAGAGCCACTACATCGGCCAGGACAGCATCATCAACGCGCTGAACAAGTATGGAGAAGAAGGCGTTTTGCAGATTCGGAACACGTGGCACACGCTCTGCCAGCTCCACGACACCTACCCCAATCGGAAGTGGAAGGTGCTCGCGTTCGACGAATGCACGAGCTTGTGCGAAAAGACCGCGGTGAGGAGCATCCTGACGCTCGGCTTTTCGGACGTCCTTCGAGCGGAGGCCGCAGCTGCGCATTGATAAATAAAGGCTGGTGTGGAATGCTGGTCGGCTATTGTTGTCGTTGTTGTTAGTGCATCATGCAGTCACTCGGTTATGTGTGCTAGTTATGTGCATATGCGCGAATCGAAAATAAGTGATGATGACGTGCGTACGTGCATGTGGCCGTTGAGAGCACGCACATCTAGACGTGCAGACATGCTAGCATGCAAACACACTCTGTGCGATGCGATCAGCTGCTATGATGTCTGGGTGTGTGCAAGTGTCACATTTTGCCCGTTCAATATGCGTCCACAAGAACACTGGGATTACACAGCTAGCTCATCATGGATTTTCATGTCGTCACGGCGGAACACTCTAGCACTCGATCGTCGCTAGGTTAGAACAATTCTGGCTAGCTGGGATTTCTGACATCTGTGCAAGTTGCTTGAGCTCATGTGTGTTACTAGCTTGGTATGTCGATATCATCGCCATGGCGATTATCGACGTACCAAGCTAGCAAGCCAGCGTGCTGCACAGCGTGTGCATTTGCTGCTGGCCGCGCCTAGCGCGGCTATGCTACATAGCCGGTATGCATGCACATGCATGCACCTTCATTGCGCATGCCTTGATTGATCGTGTGCACTTAAACCACAAAGCACACCCCGCTAGCCCGCGAGCACCGATGCTACATGTGCGCACGCTTCACACCATGCTAGCATGGCTAATTCACAATAGACATACGTATATATCATATGACAATAGATATACGTATATATCATACATATTATATGTACTTTGTCTATAGTATTCAGGCTAGCTAGCTAGCTAGCTAGCATGCAGGCAGCAGGGTTCGCCAGCAGCCTAAAAATGAGCAAGCACACAAACAAAATAAGCATTGCACATCGCGGCAGCTAGCTTGCGCACGTTGTTATCTTGCTAGTATGATAGACATGCAATACACAATATACATAATATATATAGTGTATTGTATTGCTGTGTCTATTATTAGTAGTAACAGCAGCTACAATTACACCCACCATGCGTTGCTCTCCGATCACGCTCGCGTGCGAGTAAGCAATAAGTTGTGTAAATAGTGTTGTGTTCCCACAATGGAAAATATCTACTTTGCAATGCCCGCGACAAAAGGCGGTGTGTAATCTTCGCTGCGTACATGTATACTAACAGCCTTGTTCGCGTAGTTGTGGAGCAGCAACTACTGCGCTATATATATATATATATATATATATATATATATATAACAGAATAGAGAATGCCTATACTTATTCTGGATATTTAGATATTGTAGCTAATTGCCCTGTGCTGCTGAATCAGAGAGAGGCGTCATTGCTCATGGGATGAAATCGATAAGGGCTGGGAAGCACGATAGTCTACGTGACCTTCCCCGCACAATAGTCTTCCACGCCACAGCTCCCACGTATCTTCTATGCTTTGTGACAGCCCTCCTGCGAGCACTTTCCCTCTGAAACGGCGCAGTTGGGGTGCTGCGCCGTGCAGACCTTTGCGCATGCATCATAACCCATGCCGCCGCAACTGCAGCTGGCGAACCTATATAAGGGGGGAAATTAAGGGAATGGCAACACACGCAAACACACACACACACACACACACACACACACGCACGCACATTCACACACGCACATTCTAACACGCAGGAAAACACACAAAAGTTCAGCACCCACGACAACAATAACAACCACAACGACAACAATAACCACCACAACGACAACAATGCACGATGGCGATGGGAGGGCTACATGAACGTAGCTATGGAGGAGATAGCGAATTGATCGAAGAACACGTATTATCATTGTTATTACTGGAAGCTGCCAGAGGCACAGAAGAATGGGTCGACTTTACACTTCGCGCACACATAACGATTGCTACTGCTGCTCGCAGCCGCAGCTCCCGCGCTCGGCGCCGGTGAAGGTGGTGTTGTCGCAGAGGAGGAGGAGGAAGAGGAGGAGGATGAAGATGATGACGATGATGATGACGATGACGATTCCTCGTCCCCCCCCCTCGTTGAGGTTTGGGCTGGCTGAGAATAGCCGCCGGCCTCTCCCGAGGCTTCCTCCCCACCTCCATATCCTTGCTCTTCCTGGGGAGTGGTGTAAGTGCTGCCAGCTCCGCCTCCTGCAGGATAAGATGACGATGATGACTGCTGCTGTGGGGTCTGGAGGGAGGAGGAGGAGGAGGCAGGTCCTCCTGAGTAGGAAGGCGACGAAGCTGATGACATTCTGCCCCCACCACCACTGCTGTTTTTCCTGTTAGTACCCGTTGAGGAGGAGGACGACGTGCTCCCTCGCTGCTGTGCATTGTACGCTGATCCAGAGCTGCTACTGCTGCTGCTACCACTGGTGCGGGAGGTCGGTGATGCGTAGTATCCTGCCTCTTGTTGAGCTGCGGCAGCGTCGTTGTCATTGGACGCCCGTTCCTGGCTATATTCGTCATCGACCTGCGCCATTTGTCGCAGCTGCAAATCCTGGCCGTAGTTGTTGCTGGCTTTCGATGTGGTGGCTTGAGCTGCGCTGGCATTTTTGCCTCGCGTGGAATTGCTCAGACGCTGTTCTGTGAGGAGGGACACCTGACCGCTGAACGAGTCGGAGAGGGGTTCTGCTGGCGCCAACGAGGTGAGCGAAGTTCGGGCCTACCACATGTGTGATGAAGAAATTAAAGGGAGAAAGGAGAATTTCCTTTCTTTGACCCGACGACTGCAAGAGGAAAGCTAGGTGGAAATTACGCATCATGCATATTGGCACAAATATATATATATATATATATATATATATATATATATATACACATTTCAGAAAGGAAACATTGTTGTATTGATGGTTTAGCTATGCGGCCGAATACAAATAGAGTTCTGACCATGGGGACGAAGATCATAAGCGCAGCTCCGAGGGCGACGAACAGAAAGATCCATGAAGCATTATGCCTTCCACTACAAGATACCCTTCCCCCCATTCTTGGTGTTGCTAGCATGTTGGAAATGAGGGAAAATGAAGATGGAGAATTTCGCAAAGGGTCGCCCCCCTCCCTCATCTCCACATGACTGGTCGAATATAACGTGCCTCTCGAGCCCTCGCGCAACGGCGAAGCTTCCGTTGCCATGATAGGTGACGCGCCCCCCGCGAAATATGGTGAAAGGGACGCCCCTAGGAGTTAAAAAAATTGGAAGAATATACTTAACCAAGGCTAGGGGGAAGGGAACAAAAAAGGGGGGGGGGTACGCCTTTCTTTACCGATCGGAGACTAAAGAGAAAACATTGATTTTCTACGAGCACGCCATACCCCCCTACGAACAACTTCTCTTAGCCCAAATGCCATCAAAAATTAAAAAAATCTTCGCCAATTCGAGCCTGCGACAAGCATCCGGATCTTACGCGAGACGCAAAATGAGGACACAACATCGGCAGCCACTGTCTGGAGCAGGTCGCATGGTAAAAATGGGCGGGCTTTCGTGGGAAATTGCCTCATTTGGTGATGAGAAAACGGAAACTTTTGGTTGTGCGATTGTAGTCTTGGTCGCTGCGTGCAAATGCCTGTCTCCCATGTGGTTCTGGCGCATGTAGTTTTTGATCAACGCTTTGTTCATTGTTCATTGTTCATTGTCCAGTTGGAGTAGCTATTTCTCACGGTCCACAGTTAGACATGAATGCATCCGGAAAACATTGGCAAGCCCGCCACACGCTGAGGATGTTTGAGGAGCAGCAATTTTTGGGAAATGTGGATGTCTTTTCTTCCCTGCGACATGCGTCTTCACGGCCGCCCAAGAGGTTCGAGTATCTACGGATCTACGGGGAGCAGCAACCTTTGGAAAATATGAATGTCGTTTCTTCCTCGCGACATCCATTTTCTCGTCGGATAAAATCAGGATATATTCGTAGGTTTTTCTCCTGCGACAAGGATCCTTTTATGTCACAGGATGACGGAGCCATCCAGCTCGCGCTGGTAGCGTCTCCTGATTCCGACAGATCTACCCGAGGCCCCAGGCACAATGGCGAAGATGTGCGGGGGAGTCGGCGAGCTTGCTCAATATCGTGGTTTCATACTGGTGAGAGGGGAAACACAGTGTCGCCTGACCACTTATAGCGGTCACTGCGTGTGTGGTGTTTTTGACTCGCTCCGCGGCAGCTTTTCCACCCGCTCTTTTCTCTCCCTTCTCTCTTCTCTCACTCTCCCTCTCTCCCTCTCCTTTCCTAGGACCAATTTGGCGTGATCCACGACGGTAAGAAAGCGCTACCGGGCGCAGTGGAAACCGTCTGCAAGCTCCTCGAAGGCAAAAAGTCCATTGTAATCTTATCAAACACCACGCGGCGGAGCGCTTCGGCGTTCAAGATGCTGAAGGAACTTGGTTTCCCCGCCGACAAATTTGCTGGCGTGATGACAGCAGGAGAGCATGCCTGGCACCGGATCAAAGATGACGTTTCTAAGGGGAAATTAGCCCGTAGATGTCTTTGGCTGGGTAAACCCCCCCCCCCCCCCCCCCTTCTATCTTCTCTCTCTTTCTCTCTCTCTCTCTCTCTCTCTCTCTCTCCCTCCCTCTCATATGGTCAGAATGGACAACGTTCTTCCCTCCTATTTTGGCGCATCAAAATCCGTAGGAAGAATATATTCGGAGAAGGACAGAGAGAATGATCGCTATCCCGAGGGCCTAGGTGAAGGGCAGGGAACATGATTAAGGGGGGGGGGCGGGCTGAGATCTCTTCTCTTATTACAATTGACGGAGGGTGATAACCTTATACTATTATGTTATTATTCTTTTTCTTCCTCTTCTTTCCAATCTGGCACACCACGGTCAAACAAAAGGCCTGGAATTCGTTGCGGACGCCTCACAGGCTGATTGGATCCTTCTCAAGGGCATGCATGTCATCGCGAAGGGGACGGAGAAGAAGCGCCTCATCACCTCTGATTTTGCCCGCACGGTACGACCGCTGCTGCTGGCAGGGGCGCGGTGATATGTATTCTATCCATGGAGAGACGCGAAGAAAATACCCATAAACCTGATCAGATTTTAAAGATGATTGCGCTTAAACGCACATACACACACACACAACACGCACCTCACTGACTGCCATTGGTCGAAGCAAAGGAGTAATGCGCATGATATCCCCCCCCTCCCCTCCCCCTTCTCCCAACTGCAGGGCAAGCTGAGCGGAGAGCTCAAGGAAGTGCTCGAAACCGCAGCTAAGAAGAGGCTCACAATACACTGTAACAGACTATGTGATGGCATGATAACGACGACGATGAATGCAGAATAATAATAATAATAATAATAATAAGATTACGATGATGATGATGATCTCCCTTCCTGGCACCGTGGGCTTCAAAATTCATTGGATAGTGAACCACAAAAGTTACGAAAGAAGTTTGATAAAAAAGAAAGAACACCCACCCCCAATCGAAGCGATCAACACTTCGCTCGGGGGGGGGGGTCATCAGTAAGCGGTGCGGATGGGTATTGGGATGTTACCATCGATCCGAGCTGCGGTGATGATCAAGAAGCAGGATTTTGTTGCTTCAGATCTCATTGCTTACGCTCCCTCTTCATCGTCGTCATCACCACCACCACCATCATCATTATCATCATCATCATCATCAGCAGCAGCAGCAGCACCTAAGAGGAAAGGCAAACACGTCATTTCGATATTCGTACCAAGACTTCCCTCCCCCCCCCCCTGTTTGCCTTCTTGAATGCTATGTATAATTTGGGTAGGCCTCAACCCGGACCGTGTGTCCCTGCAGCCTGACGGTGCGCTTACTAGCGCCTGCATCTTCCGTTGAAGCGCACACATCGCATACAACTACATATATTTTCTATGTATATATATATATATATATATATATATATATATATGCATATATAGCTGGAAATTTTATGTATCTACATATTTATCACTATAGTTATATTTGTGTATTCGCTGCTGCTGCTGCTGCTGCTGTAGTTCTCGCTAGTGTTGTTGCTGCTGCCATCATTGTACTTGTATTCACTGAACTAGCTCGGCGGATTGGCAGTCGACTCTTGCATTGCCCGCTTACTATCTCCCCCCCCCCCTTCAGGGAGCATTGCGTATCAGCCAGGTACCCTCGTTGCCCTCTACCGGGATATGGTAATGAGGAGAGGCAAGAGGAAAGAGAAAGCTGGATGCAGTAACAGCAGCAGCAGCAGCAGCAGCGGATAACAACGAGCAGCTCATTCGTTTGTACGGCAAACCGACGAGGGAGGCGGGGCAGTCCTGGCTCTCCATGATGAGCTTGCAGCCAGATGAAGTCCTGATGATCGGGTGGGTGTTGTTTTGTCGTTTTTGAGAATGTTTAATATTTTTCCACAAGGGGGCTGCTGCTGCATGGGTTGCCCTCCTGCCATTTTTCTCGCAAGTTACCTGCGAGAGGGCAGTTTACTTTATTCTTACTTTCCACGGACATCCTAGGTAAGTGCGCGATTTCAGTAGTGAGAGAATAATATGCCTCTTGAAAAGCAGCCCGCTGGATTTCTCCTCGTTCGTTGCGATGGTGGACAGTTCCACTTGATAATCACGAATATCGATTTGTCAATAGAGAGAGAATGGCAAATTGATGACGACGACGACTTGAAGATGATGATGATGATGATGATGATGATGATGATGCTCTTTCAAGGCAGTCGCCCATACCGTTTTTCTCCTCCGCTCTGCTGCCCCCCTCCCCCTCTCCCCCGAAATGTACGTGGTACGAATAGGCGCGAGCAACAGTGGGGTGAAGAGTCTCTTAGTCGCCTCTGGAATTCATCGCAGCAATCTGCTATCAGCGCAACAGCGGCCATCCGAGACGAAGAAGGGAGGCAAGAGCAGCAATATTGAGTCAGAAAAGGCAGGAAATACAGGGGGGGGGAGGAGCTTTCTCGGCCCTCTGTGTATGTGGGGAGGTGCGGTGGTGCTGCTTTTGCTGTCGCTCTGTTTTCTCTCGCGGCGTTTAAGGTGTGTCAAGGCCTCTCTCCCATACAGCACCAAGCATCGACGACGGCCAATTTGCGAAGGAGAAGGTTGATTCATCTAATACCCCCCCCATTCCTCTCCACCAATGTTGCTCTCCTCCCTCCCTCCCCCCCCCCCTCCCCCCTCTCATGACAACACACGCGCGCGCGCGCGCACATATCTACATATATGTGGACGTAATATTATATGTATATATATATATATATATATATATATATATATATTAAATATGTTGAGCCTAAGCGTCTCTCCTAGCCAGTTGTTGTCTTCAATAGCCCATAAAGAAGCATTTCAGCAGAGGATACTGAATGGGGGGAGGGGGGGGGGATGGGGGGGGTTCACATGTTCTATGACTGATTTTACGTGTATTGTATACAAATGAGTCAGTGCGGTGATGCTGACGTCCTCAATCATCGCGGCGTGCGGCCTCGCGACCGCAGCCTATGGCCTACTCGCATCTCGGAGTGAAGAGGAGGGAGCGGTGGAAAAGGTGCGTCAAAGTGCCTCTTTGAACACACTGGCGTTGAAGGCCCTTTGCGCGAAGTACAAGACCGTGCCGGATTATGTTATCTTAGACTTCAAGTGGTGAATGGCGCGTGTGCTATTTGACACCTATTGTGTGATGTGGGTGGTGCGTGCGTGTATGAGGCAGATGTAATGAATAAATCAACTTCGTTCAATTTTCATTCTGTGCAAAACAGTGTGTGCATGTGCATGTGTGTGCATGTGCATGTGTGTGTGTGTGCAAGCATGTGCGTACGCAACAATACCAAACACATAACAGCCGGCTGGGTGCACGATGTACACGGCTACACAGCGTTGACGATAATCAATGCGGCTATTTTGCAACACAAGCAATCTGGCAATGCTAAGAAAGCAATTATGCAACTCTAGCTTACGACAGACATATAGCGAGCATGGTATACTGCAATACAGCAGCACTGAAGTGGGCAGGTGGCGCGCATGGATGCGGGCTTCTCTTTTGTACGCACGTATACTTTATATATAACTCGTCGTACTCGCAAATATATAATAAGGCGCAACAATAAATAAGCAGGCAGGTGCTACGATGTGCGTGCATGGTGTGGCCAACAATATAAATGAAGCATTAGGCGGTACCTTTGTAACGCTACGTGCATATTATTCACGCACCTTTTCCTTCTCAACCAATCTGATACATTCCTAATCTAAGCTCTTATTTTCATGAACCGGCGGCGGGTTGACTATGAAGGATAAAGCAGTTTCCCGGGACTATAGTGAGACGAGCAACTCAATCACATTTCAATCGGTTTAAAGCAGTTTCCCGGGACTATAGTGAGACGAGCAGCTCATAGCTATTCCTGGTATGATCCTGCCGCACGCATCTAGCTTGCTTCGATGTGTAAAATGGCAGAATACACACTACGAGGGTGGCCGCGTTTTGGCGTCGTCGGCGCCGTCAATACTACCAGCCGCCGCTTCACTTTCAATGTTCTCGCGACGAGTCTTCGCATCAGAGCTCATCGCTTTGTGCGGGCGGATGCTGACTTCCTCGGCACTCAACGTCCGCAGCTGCTGGCCCTGACCGCTCCCAGGTTTTGCTGCTCCGGGAGCAGAATAGGGGCGGACGATGAGGTAGCCCTCCTTACTATACTGCACCGCCTCGGCCATGTAGTACGACGAGGGGTCTTCTTTCTTATTCGGCATGACGACGATTTCGTTTCCAAGGAGGAGGTCAAACTTATGATAGACCGCCATCAAAGCGTCTCGCTCGAGGAGCATCAGCTTCTCCAGGCTCGAGCAGAGGTGGGCGAGGAAGGCCTCTCTCGAAACCGCGTGCCCGCCGTTCTCCATGATGATGCTGGTAGCCTCGCCCGACGCAACGTCCCCCCTCTCGGTCCTGCTCATGTCTTGGTTGATGTTCACGCCAATGCCCAGATTGACGGCGAGCTGAGCCTTGCCGGATACCGCCATTGCGGTCGTATTCAGTAGGACCCCTGCGAGCTTTCGCGCGCCCACCCACACGTCGTTCGGCCACTTGACCTTGGCTTCTTTCACCCCCACCTCTTCTGCGGCCATTGCGACGGCAAGCGGGGCGGAGAAGTTGATGTTGATGACGTCCTGGATCGAGGGCGGCCGCAGCACGAGGGAGACGTACAGGTTCTTGCGCGAGGCGCTCTGCCACGCGCGGTTATTTCTCCCGCGCCCCTTTGTTTGCTCGTCGGCCACGACGAGCGAGCCCGAGGGGCATCCCTCCCCGATCATGGCGTCGGCCTCGTCCATCGTTGAGGTGGCGACGGCCTTGTGCGCCACGTTGGCCCTCCCCACCTCTTTCGTCTCCAACAACGACCGGAACTTGCTCACGCTGAACGATTCAGTCGCCGAGCTGGTTGATTTGGAAGCCATTCGTTTCCCCCTGGCGGCGATTACACGGAGCATGCACAGCAAGCGATCGCGCGCGGGAGGGGGGGAAGGGGGCGGGGGGGGTGGGGGGGCACGGCCGGCTCCGACCTCGAGTAAGCAGTACTTGTAGTAACAACGCCAACGGATACGACTACTGGAAACGTTTTATCGGTAAAACTTCGTAAATAAGTAGACTAGAGGAAGGAAACAGGCCTCGATGAATGCCAAAGGAACCCTATGCCGATGAAATTTCCTACAGAAATGGACTAAAATGAGATAACTCGCAACAAGAACTACAAAAAAACCGAAATCCTACTATCGCCAGACGACGTGCATGGATGGTCCCAGCGTCATCGTGAGATTCCTCTGTTGTCCTCGCTGGTGCAACTCCTGAGCGGAGGAGTGGGAGGGGTGGAGAGTGAAGGATGCTCCTCCTCCTCACTGAGCCTTCACATGCGTTGATGGGGCGCCATTGATTGGCGCTTGATTTCCAAGAACGTGTTCCCTCTCCCTCTGCGTGCCCCTGCTTGTGTCCTGCATCGCATTGCTAGGTTGGGGAGAAGACTTGGAGTTCGGAGAGGTGACGCCGGGACTTCTCCTTCAAAAAATGGGAAGGTGACGGTGCACTTGCATCTTCTAGATCTTGTGTGTGGACTTCGTTTTGAACATGTTTTGACCTGCACGCAAGCTAGCAAGCAAGCACGGTGGTGCTCGCTGTCTAGCTGTGGGACGCCTGCTGCGGTGTTGGTCGTTCATGCACGTTTCAGCTGGCATCGATAATATCGACGATCGCATCAGCTTGCGCTTGTCTGGCAATGATTGGTGTTGCTTTGTCTGCACAACGACCCGCGCTGGCGCACACTGCACCACTGTTGCACTTGCGCACGTCGCAAGACACGTGTGACAAGCTAGACAGAGCGGATCGGAGTCGCATAATGCGCTCGCCGTGTCGCGACTCAGAGCACGCGGGCCTTGCTAGATTCAGGTGCCTGCGCGGCACACAGCAATGTGGTCTGTGTTTGACAGCCAACCAAAAAACAATGAGCACTGCTGAAACGGGCGTCAAGGTGGTAAAAATCCATCACAATGGTATCTATCCACAGCAAGGGGCGCCACTATCTAGACTGTCGTTACTGTGCTTC
>ADNK01001287.1:40000-50268 GCA_000320545.1 Bigelowiella natans CCMP2755 | reverse complement strand
TATTATGTTTGATATAGTGTGTGTTTGTGTGTGTTTGCGTTTTTCTTCCCATTGCTTCTTTCCGACAAGAACTTTGGCGCTATCCTCCGGGCAATCTGGTCCTGCGCTTCTCTTCTTCTTCACTGCTACCGTCTCCTCTATTGCGCAAGTATTCCAGAGGTTCACCAAGGTTATGATGACCATGTCAAAAGACAAGGGGGGGGGGGGGGCAGTGGGGAGGGGGTTGAGAATAATGACGCGTGGTGGCTCCTTCACCATTTTGGCCGATTGCCATTACTACTGTTACCACTACTACTACTACTACTGTTACTGCTGCTGCTATTCCTACTGCTACACACACACACACACACACACACACACACTTACACATATCCACAGTCGCACCACAAAGTCGAGCGCCTCCTCGCCCCGGCAGTGGCAATTCTGCTGCTGGCCCTCCGACAATCATCGATGATGATGAGCTTTATGAGCAGCACGGAGCCTCTTTCCCGGCTCGCAACGGGCATGTTCCACTTCCTCATCGCCGTTTCCGGCCTGGCTGCCGTGCGTCAGAACGCGTACATGCTGAAGGCTGTAAGGCCAAATCACGGCAGCAATGGTGGTGGGGCCGAGGGGAAAGTCAGCAGTGCATAAGCTAGCGGTGCAGCTGCTATATATTGCCATGATCTCAGCCTGACAAGATATTGACATGATAAGGTCTATCTCGCGAACAAACTGCATCGAAAGCACACGCTAATAAGTCAAGTGTCCGGCTCTACGATACGTGCTAGTCTAGCTAGCTAGCATGGTCAATTTTGAAGGCTCAATTAAAAGGCTATGCCATACTGTGTGATGAAATCAATGGCAACGGCAACATATATATGGCGCTCATTGCTGTAGTCAGTCACACTTGTGATGCACTAGCAGCGGCCGCGGTGGCTCTAGCTAGCTGTGAATTTATTATATAAATTGCGTGTCGATCGATATAAACAAGTGCGTGCATGGTCCAGGCGCACAGGCGAGTTAACCAACATGCAAAAAAATTCCCGTTGAATTCGAACAACGTTGGGGCAGTCTGTGCGTGCGCTTCGATCATCATCACTGCATGTGCCTGGCGCAGAGGCATGCACGTGATCATGATCACATGCAGGCTGATGGTCCTTTGTTGGTGGCACGAGATCTACGCAATGCAAGGCAGGCGGGCACAAGCGTAACAGCAGCCACACACAATGATGAAGTGCCGACAAAATGCGACTACTTGTGTACACACGGCCGAGGGCGCAACCGCTAGGGCGCGTCACCTTTTCGACAGCTTATCCTCAAGGTCCTTCCGACGCTTTCTCTCCCGTGCGAGATCGGTCTTCAGGCCCTTAACCATTCCCTGATGAATAGGCACAATTCTGACGTTAATTTCGACTTCTTGCACCAGCACGACGTGTTGCGTAACGTCGGTAGGTGGAAAAGAAGGCAAGGAGGATAGCGAACATACCTTCAGTATTGCGACATCGGCCGGCTCCTCGACCTTTTTTGCCTTACTTTTACGCCGAGCCTTTCTATTTGCCACCTTCAAGTCTGCAGCAAGCTTGTCATTCTTCTCCTTAAGTGCCTCGTGCTGCCGGCAGGACACACAAACAGCTCACTACTAAAACCAATCTCTCCCCCTCTCGCACTCCGTTTCTCTCTCTCTCTCTCTCTCTCTCTCTCTCTCTCTCTTTCTCAGCCCGTCCTTAATTTGAGTATTACTTTGCATTGCTATGTGTGTGTGTGTGTGTGTGTGTGTGTGTGTGTGAGCGTGGTTTGTGTGCTTTGCTGGTTCATGTGCTTCATTGGATCGTTGCGAGTTCTCTCTATCATCTGCCCACTTACGGATTTCTGGGAGTCTTCGAGCTCTGCAGCCTTTTTCTTCATGTCTTCCCACGCCTGTGCCTTGATTTCTTCCATTTTCCTAAGGGCCTGAGGCAGAAAGGCTCAGTCGCAAGAGCGCTACAACACAGCCGACACATGATGCTCCCCCGGCTTTATCACCGAGGTATTTATCCGATGCTAGCTCTACAACGCGCGGAATCGTGGTGTTCGCAGTTTAGTCACCTCGCTTAGTTTTCCCTCCAGCTCAGCCAACTTTTTCCTTTGTTCTTCTCCCACGGTCCCCTCGACTTGACCCGCCGTCTTCGCCTCTCCAGCAGCTCCTCCATCACCACCTTCATCATCGGGTTTCTGCTCGCCCTCTGTCGTTTCCTTCTCTCCCCCCCCCTCTCCTTCTTTCTCCTCGGAGGTCCCCGTCTCCTGCTTTGCAGCCTCCTCCTCCTCTTCCTGCTTCCCTTCTTCTTTCTTGCCCTCTTCCCCCGGCTCTGTCTTCTTCTTATTCTCTGCGATCTCTTTCAAAAGCTGTTCCACACGCCGCTCAGCTTCCTCCTTAGCTGCAGTGGCTCCCTCGAGCTGGCCTTGCGCGGCAGCGACACTCTTCTGCAGGGCCTTCTTCTCGTCCGAAGCAGCTGCAAGCTTGTTCTCCAACTCCGACTTTTCAGCGACAAGGTCCTCCACCTGCTTTCTACAGGGTTGTTGCGAAGGCCAGGTGGGGAGGGAGAGGGGGGATGAGGGGAGGAGGTCTTAGATTTTGAGGGGGAGAGATACTACCTCCCCACCGCGTGCTACGCCGCTCGAGAAGGGTGGCAACGAAGTAAAAATGTAAAAAACAGAGTCTGTTCATAACGCATTTTCGAGCTTTTTTGCCATGCGATCTTTATTATTTATTATTTGCAGCTTCCGCTGCCCTCCGAACACGGAAGAGACACCAGCACCACGAGCTTTGCCCTTGGAGCACGTTCCACATTGTTCGCAGGGAGAAGTCATATGTGTGTGTCTCATCGTGGATATCGCTCACGAATTGCCTCTTCGATATTTTGAGCGTTGTTATTTGTTTGAAATACGCACCGCACAAGCTCGAGTTCCTTCTCCATGTCCGCGAGCTTCGATTCGCTCCCGTTCAGCTAATTGGTGTTGTCAGCGGAAGTGTATTATTTAATATAATACACATATACACACACACACACACATATATATATATATATATATATATATATATATATTTAATATGATTAAGTATCAACAGTACAGTATACATGTTATCTCACTTTCGGGCCTGCATCATCTTTTCCGTCCTCGTTCGGCTTCTTTGTTTCTTTGAGTTTATCCTCATACCTGAGAGGAAATGGGGAACAGAGTGCTGCTTACTGCAGAATAACGTAAAAGCTAATCTCTCCGGCATTGCGCTCGTGCTGATGTGTATCGGCATCTTACTTGCTCTTCATATCTTCGAGCTTTCCCGTTAGCATCTCAACCTTTCGATTTTGGGTAAGTTCGTCATCTTTTTTTAAAAGTCTTTCAAATCATCTTCTCAAAGGGCCCCAGGGATTCGTGTAAAGCTGAAATGAAGAGTGGAGAACCAAAAAAGGGGAAATAAAGCGCTCGGCGTACAAGTGCTCGATAACCTGCAATTTGTGTTGCTTCAGTACTGCCTCGAGTTTCTTCGTTGCCATATCAGCCCTTTGCTGAGCAGCCTCAAGCGATTCTAAGAATAAATACAAAAAAATGTAAAGTGAGTCTCTCTGTGTTTGGTTATTATGGATTGCCCGAGTATTCACTCCTGCCTTCTTCCCCTTAACATGATCGCTAGGTGCTCCTCTTTCAATAAGGATATGGTCCTACCTGCTTCGTTTGCATCTTTTGCATCGCCTTTCGTCATTATTGGCCTGATGTAGGTGCGGGAAGGGGGAGTTGAAAGTCCAATGACACTACTGCTGCGTGCATTTAGGGCACTCATTTTTCTTCTTCGGAACACTAAATCTTTTGAAAGAGGGGGGAGAGTCAGCAAAAAACAGTTGGGAAAACATTCAACAAAGAGCCCCCGTTCCACCTCTTTTCGAATATCGCTCTCACGCAAGGGATGTGCACTGGCTGCCGCGCCCCCCCCTTGACTTGTCTACCTGGAAGCAGCCGCAGAAAAAACGTTACTTGTGTTTCTGTTCTTCTATCCGACGCCTGAAAGAATGCATCATTGTTTATTACCTGCGACAAGGTAAATTCGTTGTCGCAATCGTAAAAACAATCAATATTTTCCGTCTTTCCTGTCGCCATTGCTGCACGCGCGACAAGACAGAGTCATGAGCTGAATAGGGCTAAATTGGGCTAAATTCCTTTTGATATTTCCCGCTTATCCTTGTCTGGGTTGATAAAAACAAAAAATCCCCTGTATTTTATCGTCATTATGCATTTTTTACAAGCCGTAAGTGTAAAATCTAGTCGGGCTCATCTGCAAAACCAGACCAGCGATGGCGTCTGCCGCGGCCGGCCTTTCCCAGTTCGTCCGCGCATCGAGGGCCAACCGCCTTCTCAGGGGTCTCTATCATGGCAAGACTATTCGATATGGGAAGCAAGTCTCCCATTCAGAGCGAAAGTGTGGATTGGGATTATATAGGGGGGGTGGGGATGCAAAGGGACGGGATTGGGCTTGGGGGGGGGGGACGAGGTAACACAACGCTGAATTATTGCCTTTCTCCTCACCAGAACTTCGAGAAGATGGGAACCCAACACTGTTTGGGCTGAATTCTACAGTGAAATTCTCGAAGAAAAGATCAAACTGAGGACCGCGCCGGGAGTGATGAGGCAATAGCTTTCCTCTATCACCCACACACTTACTCATTCACCCCATTGTAGTTCCTGGTCGTCGCTGCGTTTGAATCTTTTACCGACTTTCACTCCTTCCAAACAAACAGGACGATCGATAAGTATATGGGTTTCGATAACTACATCATCATGGCTGAGCCGAGGTAGTAACCTCCCATACAGCATGCTCGCTAATCGACTCCGTTCACCAAGAAGCTGCTAATTGGGTTGATTTCTTCATTCACGATATACTCGATTCAGATATCTGGAAGGCCTTGGTATGCAACTGAAACACCGTATGCTGGACAAGGTGCCAAGGAAGAAGCGTCTTGCGAGCGTGCATGTTCATCACGGGTTGTTTCTTATTCAGATGCGAGAGCGGCCCGAGCTCACTGCGGAGGACTGCTTAAACGTCTCCCCCGAGTGCTGGTAAAATTAAAACACTCGTGGCGTTTGAAACAATAAGAGTTCAAAGGGTTATGTTCCACTCAATACGGGTGTTCGCCGCTCCGTTTTTGGTGCCGGATTGAGACGGAGGGGGGGAATTAATAATGGCCTTCGCGTTCCATATGATCTGCGTGCTTGTGTTTCTTTCTTACTGTGGGATCTTGCGTCTTTTTTTAATTTTTTAAAGTTAAAAAAAAGGAAGTAGAACAATAAGATAAAAGGAAAATCATCGAGACCAAAAATTATCTTTAAGAGCGGAGACAACACTATCCACCCCCCCTCCCCACCCCCCCCTCTCTCTCTCTCTCTCTCGCTCTCTCTCTCTCCTTGCTTCCTCCTTCCTCATTCTCCTTCTCACTCTCCTTTTCGACCTCCTCACCGTTCAACAATCGGACTTTTCCTTCCACAAAACACCAGGGATTATTTGAAGAAATGGGACCAGAAATTCGCTGATGAGGCGGCTTTGAAAGAAAAGGCGGCGGTGATATACCAGACGACCCAAGCATTAAAAAATGACAAAACAACAGCCACACAGCACGAATGACCTTGCAGGGATGATATAGGAGGAATTCTCCCAGAATTCTCGTTTTTGAAAATCCTAGAATATCTTCAGTAGGTTTTAATGATACTCCGTGCGGCGCGTGTGCGCGTGTGCGTGTGTGTGTGTGTGTGTGTGTGTTTCTTCCCTTCACCAAATAACCAATATCATCGTTGACCCTCCTACTCTGATTCAGTCGGAATCTGAAACCGAGAAAATCGAGGAGGAGAAACTGATGGCCAATTATCGAAAAGAGCTGCAAGAAGCCATTGTCGAGGTTTGGTGATATATCGAAGATAATACGTGTGAAGAAGAAGAAGATGCATGTTGGTGAGGCGACTGAGACGTTTAGTTCCAGATTGTACCTGTGCTATTTGACTTAGGGAAAATCAAAATCTCTCTCTCTCTCTCTCTCTCTCTCTCTCTCTCTCTCTCTCTCCCTTTAGTGTGTTGGGCGTGTACACTATGCTCATGCAAAAAATGCTTTATCATTCAACTATTAGGGTAACGATCTCCCGCAGCGGCCTGAGCCGAAGAAAAAGAAGAAAATCAGCGTAAAGAAACTTTTCATCCAGAAACGCATAGGTGCTGACTCCTCCCCTTTGACACACTGCTAATGGTGGCGGCGTGAGGATTTCGATTGATCTACGTTTGTCCTTGCGTCGAATTACATATGTATGGATTTTATTTATTACGTATCCGACCAAAGCGACTAGCATTGAATTTTATCTAACTTTCCAGCCAAAAAGGAGGCTGTGGAACGACGAAGGAAGAATATTGCCAGTGTAGTTCATGGTAAATACGCTGACGATGAATGATGATAGATTCCTCTTTGGCTGACGTATGTTAAAATGAAAAAATGGTATCTTGTTCGCTATCGTCAAGGATCAGTACGTTGTTCTACATTTTAAAATAAAAATGCAGAAAAACTTACATCATATATATTCGAGTGCCGCTGTCTACTGTACGTGCTAGCGTGTGCGATGCATAACTTGTGCGGCGCTACGCTTCAACTTACTAAACAGAAGTCAGTTGCTTTACATGGACTGCAGACACATGCAGCGTCTCATCACGTGCAATAAAGTATGCATGCGAGCACGCCTTCATGCCATGATGCAGTTCACTGTGCTAGCCAGATCGATAAATTCATCGCACACAATGTGCAATGACGCACATGCTATGCATTGCACGCTTGGCGGAGCCTACGACCTACGACCTACGACAACAGGCAAGAAGACGGCCATGAGGACGAATCCCCTGTTGTCACTAATCGTGCATCGCTATTTATATCCGAGTCTTTATTGCTGGGCTTATCGTATGGGGTCGTCCACTTTGCTGGAATGTCAGCACCTCCTCTGACAATCAGATGGAGACAGCTTCCACGGCAAATACTAAGGAAAACCATTGGTGAGTATTGTCGGTCAGATGTTCATCGCTACAAAGAAAGCATACAGCACACAGCACATAACACACAGCACATAGGACACGCACGCACACACACACACACACACACACACACAACCAGACAGGCAACTCATGGAAAGGATTCATTGTTGGGAGAACTTGCTCCTCTGTCGTGTGATCCCGCTGCTGTGTATGATGGAAATCTCATCCACAAACCATCTCTAGATTGCACCTGTAGTCTCTCAGCGTGCGTAAATCTTCTAGGCCCTTTCCGGCAAACACCAGGCGCTGCGAGTTGACTGAAAGTCCCTCCATTTTCTCTATCTTCCGTTTCACCATGTACACAAGATCCGTATGCGAAGCGCCTATCTCTGCAAAGTAAATGATAACCAAAACGAAAGCCATGCCGTTCGATCAGTTGCTTCGCGGATAGATCGCCCCTTATCCTCTCGTTTGGTGATTGACAGGTTCTCTAATAGCATATTCATTCCCCCTTCACCCCCCCCTCCTTCCTTTGGTCCAAGTGGCTGACCTATCGTTGCTCCGGAGAGACCCTTAATTTTGAGTTTGTAATCCTCCATTCCATATCTCAGAGGAAGACGAAAAATAAGAAGGCACAGCACGCCGTTAGAGTATGGTTGGTGTTTTAAGAGCTCCCGCGCACCAAAATAACGCTCCCCGCCCCGCACTCCTCGAAAGGCTTGGGGGGGGGGGGGGGGGGGGGGGGATTATCTGCTTCAGCATCAAAATGGCGAGCTCTATGCGTGTTTGTCGCGCGCAGGACAGCCCGAATTACTCGCGTCCAGTGTAGTGCTTACATACTGTTTGATCTCTGTTCCCGATATGTCGGCCCTGAGAAGCAGCTTGGTGCGGCCTTCGTTGCAAAGATCCCCGAGCCGCACGTCCTCGGCGAGCGCTTTGTCGGCCCTCTTTGCAGTATAGGGGCGCAGGACAATGCGACCGGCAATTTGCTCTGGTATGTCTTCGTTTTCTACGATCTGCTTCTTGAGCTCGCCAATGGTAGCGTCGGTATTCCGAGCGAAACTCTGTAAGGGAGAGAAGATGTTAATGCTGCTGATCTTTGCTGTTGCTCTCAGTGCGAACAGCATTGAGCATAACCAACGCGAAATACTCCATAGTGTTCATTTGCTGTGTCGGCGTGTGACAAGCGGAATCAAGCATGGCTCGCATGCAACTACCATTCCAGATGTTGCCTTTACTTTCCTCCCAATCCCCGTCGCCTAAAATATGCGGCGTTATACACACACACACACACATGTATATATATATATATATATATATATATATATATTAATATTATAATTTTCCACATGGAGAGATCGAGACACAGATATAACAATTCAGTTAACGATGCACACAACTCCTCCCCCGCCTCCGCCTCCGCCGCCGCAACCTAACCACTCACCTTCCCAGCCTTGAGCGAATTACGGTTGTAATTTACGTGAACGTCGACACTAGCTTTCGTGAAAGAGATGCTAAGTTTATTTCCTCTGAATTCCTTGCCATTCAAAGCTGCAACAGCATTCTTGGCATCATTAACGTTTTCGAATGTGACGAGGCCAGCATGATCTGGGGCATTCGTTATCCGGACTGAAGTGATCTTCCCGCTACCTCGGAAGAACTCCTCCAAGCCACGCTGAGTGTAGGCAATTCACATCCTTTTAAGGCACGGTGGCTACTCTCCAACAAGCACTCTTTCCAAGCATTACGCACGTCACCTTGTCCGTGGAGGCCTCGAGATTGCCAACGCGAACTTCGGTCCCGGGGCTGTGCTGGTCTCCCATGATTTGTACGAGTAGGATATTCTCCCAAAAATCAGAGAAAATCGAAGGTCTTATTTCCCGAGAAACCGGTCTCATTTCTATCCTGCGACAACAACTTATCGAATTTAAGCCTAGCAACATCCTGGTGTACCGGTAGCATTCAGAGGCAAACACATTGCATTTTCATGCTACGACACAGGATTACCCTTCACCTCAACTTGAGAACGGTCTCGAGTAAATGGAATCATGCCATTTGACCTCCGTTTTCAGCAGGCGGTAGATAGGATAGGTTTGTCGCAGATCTGCAATTGGCGTTTCTTCTCTTCCTCGAGCAACCCGAGCCGCACGGGACAAAAGCTAGTCAGAACTCAAACTCAAGCCAGTCACAACTCAAACTCAAGCTAGTCACAACTCAAACTCAAGCTAGTCACAACTCAACTCACGATTCGAACAAGATGCTAAGGTCAGATGCCTTTGTCGCCACAGTCGACACCGCCCGGGCTTGGGAAGCAACCAAACTGACCCTTCCACCCCCATCCATTGTCGTTCCTCCTCCGTCTAAGAGCTTCTGGAACTTGGTCACAGAATGCATCGTGGCTGAGTGTGCATCTGTCATAGAGGTACTCTTGGCGGTGTTTATTTTTGCTGTACTCCCTGTCTTGTACGTCGTTACGCTCGGGTGTATCTTCGAAAGATACGAAAAGCCCAGAGCTTCTCAGAAAGCCGATGCTTCAAAGATGAATGTAGCAGCAAATGCCAAGAAGAAAGTAGCAGTGAAGGCACTCTTGTCGTCACCACCATCATCATCGTTGTCAACCATGACAACAAGAACAACGTCGTCGTCGTCGTCACCGCCGAGAGGGTCGAGGTGCAAAGGCGGACACCGCAAAAAGCAGAACAGAAAGAAGATGAAGGGCAAAAGTAAAGAAGGCTACACTGCTGTGGGCACTGCGACAAACATCCAGCTGCCATTGCCAAGCCAACGTCAACAGCGACAAAGAAAGAAGGTTGAAAGCAAAGTCTCTAAATGCTCTCTCGCTGAGCCGGCTATGAGAGTCGACAGAAAGAATTTCGGAGGCACATGTTCGGCAATTGCAACCACCACTCAGCCGAAATTATCATCATCAACAACAACAATATCATCCTCGTCATCGTCAAGAGGGTTGGGGAGCAAACGAAAACAACGCAAACAGCAGAAAAAGAAGAAGATGGAGAGCAAAACCAAAGAAGGCTGCCCTGTAGTGTCCACTACGACAGGCATCCAGCGAACAAAGGGGTTCGCCAAGAAGGAGAACAAGATCAGGACATGCCAAGACTTAGATGCAAATGTAGAGATAATGATTCGAGCCCCGCTTCACAAAAATCACTGTCGCTCTGGAAGTGAAATGAAAAGACTCTTAAATTTCTGGTCTAAGGAGGCGACATCAGATGGGCGCCCAAAAAAAGCTTCACCC
>ADNK01001287.1:0-35000 GCA_000320545.1 Bigelowiella natans CCMP2755 | reverse complement strand
TGTAGGCTACGAAAGTTTGATTGCTCTTACCGCCGTCCCTGCTGATAGTCACGTGTACCTCTACGCCGAGCGCTTCGAAGTCCGAGAAGAACATCCCGCGTGTGGGGAACACAAGCCTTTTGTAGTTCGCCATTGTGCTTCGGAAGTCCATGACAACAAGGTGCTTTTCCGTGCGCGCAGTCAATATCTGCCTCATCGGTATCATGGCGGATCCCATACTATCCGTGAAGTTGCTCCACTGACTCCGCTCGACGTCAAAGGCAAGGATGCCCCCTCCTTTATTATTCTTGCCGTTATCACTGCTCCCATCCCAGAATATGCGCGGTTCAGCATGCTTAATCGTCGCCCCCACTCGAATCATGTCCACACTCTCATTTGCGCCAAAACTGCGATGGGATAGGGAAGTAAGGACACCAGTAAAATGCTACATTGCTATTCAAAACTCTCTAAATAGGTTACCGGAAATCTGCAAAGCGCCCCGCTCCCGTTCCAAGCAAGCCGCCGGTAAACACTGTGCCCACACCAGCGATGAAAGAAAGCTCTTGCGCCGGATCCTCGGAGGCCACCCCCACGTAGTACCAACCCCAATTGTACGTTTTAGGGTCATTACTGCCCTTCGGCCCCACCGGAAAATGCTCTCCCCAGTTCATATCTCCATACGCCCTGTGCTTAGTACTCATGGGATCGTCGTTTGAGAAAAACACGATAGGTTCTTTACTGCCGCCACCGCTGATGGTGCCCTGAGGTTGTTGGATCTTGGCCTCGCCAGTGACTCGAGAGCAGTGGGAGTGCGTATTCCACTGGATGATTCCTGAGGTCAGATACATGCAAAATCGCCATTTTGATTGTGAATCGGCCACTCTGTGCTCTCTTTTTACTTTCAGTTTTCGTGTGTTTATGCAACAGGATGGCCATAAATGACCTACGATTTTTTCACCACCTTGCTTTGAGAAATCATTCATCTTTTCGATGGCGTCCTGCCCGTACCAACCGTAGATTCGAGACACCTTTTGAGAATCGAGCGCCCGTGTACCGCATTAGATAATAAGTTTAAGAGAACAGTTATGGATGTGAAAGATCATATGGTACCGTAAAATCCCAGTCGAGCGTGACGTTGACCCACCCAGGAGTCTTCCAGCGTCGCTTGAAGTCTGCCATTTTGCCGATGAGTCGTATGTTATCGCCCGTTGCGTCGATGCTCAAACTGAATGAAGAGGGAGAGGATGATGGTGCTGACGATCTCTCGCCATCCCCATCATATGAGATTTTGAGTTCGATTGCACCGTCCTCGTCCTCGCTCAGCTGCCAGGCCTCAGGAGGATATTTCTCTGCGACGAAGAAAGAGAGCTCGTCAGTCGGGTTCTTAGGGACCCGACCCATGTACACATAGGCTCCCTCATTTTCGTCACCGCCCGTAAGGCTCAGAGAATAGGCCAATGCTAGACTGCTTCCATCCGAAGCTCCACCGCGCTCTTGGATGTAGAAGTAGTACCACTGGTAGAAAGTGCTCGTGCGATTGTAGTCGGCACGTCGATATCTCTGGAACTTCGCCGACGGGTTTTGAACCCCACAGGAACCACCGAATCTACATGCAAGGGGAAAGGGCAGGTCGAGTTCTGCCGCGTTTGCAGCCAATGGGAGGAGGCCAAGCCCGAAGAGAAGCGCAACAAACCCCATCCTGGCAACTGTGGCGACACGGTGAACCATGACGGCAGGAGAAATATTGTATATATTGGGGCATTTTTGCATGTCGCATACCAAAATACCCATGTTTTTGGTACTCCTCTACCGGGGCTCCGGTGTCGTCTGTTGGCATTTCTGGATTGAAATCCCGCTTTATTCGTGTCGCAATATATTATATCAAAGTATTCTGAAAAATAATAGATCTGCCTAGATTTTCGGACTGATGTTTACCGAAGGCCCTGTCGCAAGAGAGAATACTGGCCAATTTGGTTAATCATTACGCTTGATGCCTTTGACCACAGATGTAGCTCTTAATTTTGGACATCAACGGCTGGAATTACGTGCCGGAATGCAGGGAATTTGCGCTCTTTTTCGCTTAAAAACTTGTGAATCCGAGAAAGAGATCGAAAAGAGCCCAGGTATCCCCCCTCGCCTCCTCTCCATCCGTGGCTTCGTGACCGGTAGGTGTAGGCCAAACATACCCTTACCTCCACAGCCTCACGAAAAAGGCGTTTTGATTGAGCTTTGCATCCCGGTGTTTTCCATCTTTGTCGCGGGGGAGGGGTCCTTAATTCAAGGGAGAGGGGGTGGTAAAACAACATGAGAAGAGGTCCAACATCCTGAGAATTCCTTACTGTAAATAACATCTTGCATTTCAAAATGAACACTCTAGAATCGGAGCTCTAGCCAATTCCCCACTGCTCTTACCCACGTTCGAAAGATGACGTGGGCAACGCGTACTTCGAGGGCACCCGTGGCTGTAATCATCGTGGTGGTCCTGGCATCCTGCGCCTGTCTTTTGTCCGCTTCCTTCTCTCCTCGCTCCGCGCTGAGACGCACTATTACCACGAGACAATCATATACTCTATGCCGTACGCCGATGGTACGGCGACAGCAGCAGCAGCAGCAGCAACAGCCCTCCTCTACTTCACGGTCTCCATTTCTCTCCGCACCTCCAAGACTGACTGAGATCCTCTCTGTGCGCGCAGCCAACAATGATTTTAAGGGGTTTGGAGAGGAGCCAAAAACAGATTCCAAGGTCGCTACCATCGTTGTTATCGTCGTCATCATCATCGCCACCAATAGCAACGAATGAATTCTTGAACTTTCGCCACAACATTTGACACCTCTGACGAAGCAAACGCGGTATGCCATATTAGACCTCGAGTAAGCGTAAAAAATACGGCAACCCGGACACAATGTCTGCCGAGGAGATCAAAGCTGCGATGGAAGAGATGGAGTCCAGGAATCAAATGACAAGTACTTTGCTACTAGGAGAGAGGGGTGAAAGAGTTTAGGAAAGGCAATGCCCTTACAAACATTCTCACCTCTTCTCGTCATTTCCTGTGAAATAGGAACCCAGGTCGTTGAATCCTCGACGCAGCGATCGGCAGCTGCAGAGCTGGTAATTACTGGATGACAACACAGGCTGTTGGGTCAGAGGCGCACACACGCACATACGAATTCACAATCTTTCACGTTGACTAGGTGAGCACTCGCATCCTCTACCGAATTCTTGCTTTCGCTGGCGTGCCGACCTTCTCAGGAATACTCCTACTTCCCCTATTCTATGTCCTCCGGGTGCGCACACATTTCCTTTCCCCACCCGAATGCATTCTGTCCGCACTGTCATGCAGTCATGATGAGAGTAGATTATAGAGCGGAGGGATCGGATTTAAGCTGGGTGATTATAGCTACAACCGCTTTGATGCGCGTCTCTTCGAACAAATTGGCGAGCATCCTATTCATGCTGGTGCCATTAGATTTTTAAAAAGAATAATGTACATGCGTTTGTGTTTGTGTGTTTTTAAATCTCACCCTAGCCTAAAATATTTTCCTTTCTTTTCTTCATCTAGGTAACAAAAGGCATCGAGATTCCGATGTGGGGAGTGTACTTGTCTCAGGTCGATCACAATTCTCACGACACAATGCCAATGAATTTTGAATCAGCTTTTGTCTTCATTGAATGGAGGGGGAGAGGAATTCGTCCGCCGCCGAAAGCAACGACCATATCGTCGAGAAACGGACAACGCATGCGTAAAACTGCTTCACTACATCTCAGGTGTTCTTCATCGGAGGTGGTCTGCTTGGAATCTCATATGGAGCGCTCTCGGCCAGGTATCACCAACATATGCACCTCATGCATGGATTTACGTGTGCGTGGGAGAGATTTTCACATTGCGCACCTTAAAAACGTACACGACGGCATTTGCTCAACACGATTCTTCCTCTAATCATGATGGTACAGCTGGGATCCCATGCGACCAGGGAGCGCTTTAGGTGTGGAGGAGTTTCGAATCAATCTTCCAGTTATATGGGCGCGCATACGAAATGGTGGCGAATAGAGAGCTGTGGTGCGTTTTAGACTTCCCTCAATCAGGGCTCGGCAGTGCCCGTATTATCTGCTGTACACTATACGTTGTACAAGTGCGTTGTAAGCCCAGGCTATCATCGTGACATCGTAACTTGCACATACTTTACCTTATGTTGGAACTAAAAATTAAATATGTGAGACGGATGTAATGAAGAATTAAATTTTTTCAATGGTCATCCTGATGTAGCTGTGCAATGCAGCGGCTACAGCGCTAATGTTGCATCTGTTGGTTTCTGCCACAATGTGTTTCATGCATTTGAAAGCGTCCTCATGCGACCGATGTTGCCGCGCACTGCGCGCAGCAGTTCTGGATTCAATTTCAGCCTTTGTCAACCGGTTCGTGTCGTCATTGCGATTCATGATCGCGCGCATTTGATTGCACAATCTGATTTGTTCTCGACCATGTGTTGGACATTGCAGGAGATGATCCATGTCCTTCAGGATGCCACATGCATCGCACGTGGCATCTTCCTCTGTGCATTGTCCACGTGACAGCATGAATTTGCCAAGATTGCCGACACCACAGATGGCGCGCATCCATGATGTAGCAACACTTGGAAGTTTCAGTTTGATGCCGGTGATCGAAGATGACGGGAGGAAACCAAGATTCTTGAGATGCACAGCGCGCAATGAATCATTGGACCATTCCTCTTCGAATTCGTTGAAAGCACAAGATTTCATCACCTTGTGATGTTTTTTCAGTTCTTTTTTCAGCGCCTCTGTTGTCGCCAAAACGGTGGGCAATTCGTCACCTAACAAGTCGTCAGTGATCGATTTGAGCCGTCGAAACAAGGATGCTTTGTTCCACGTGTGTGTGGGCACATCAATCCACGATGTGCCATCTGACACTTTTCGATTTTCAATGATGAAGCCATAACTGCTCCAATCATTTATTCCCTCATGGATTTGAGGACCGCTGCCTGTGTCGATCCATGCGTTAGTGCGCAACCATGATTTAGCACACTGCACTTTAGTTTGATGTCGGGGTGGCAACGTGCCAGTGAGGACGTGGGGGACGTCGTTGGAGATGGATCCAGGTAATCCCAATATACGTTTCAGGGTTTGGGATTCCATGGAATCCATCTGTTTTATTCGTATGTTTCTTCGTGATCTCCATATTGGAGCAGCGTATCTGCTGGATGCAAGGAACCATGATTTGTAAAATTTCAGTCTGACGTTTAGCGGTACAAGGTGTCTGGAATAACACAACCTTAACAAAAACCTTCGCTTCTTTTGCAATCTCAGGTGAGAAGCAAGAGCATGTTTTTACATGATGCGTACAATGATCAGGCATGTATGTTGCGCACAAACATGAAATTCTATGCAATGATAACGCAGAGTGGAAGCAAAACTCGTTGCGTTGCTGTTTGTACTAGATGTTGCAAAGCTGGAAAGTGCACATGCGTGCGTGGTTGTTCTGTGTTCTGCGACTTTGTTGTTAAATGACACAGTGTAGATGAAGCTTTTCGTTTCTTTGGCTTTGTGCAGTCGCTGTCACTTTGTCCTGCAGTTGTGCAGGCTGTGACATTGTGATCAAATGCCACAGAAGAGAGGGATGGACGCGAAATTATGAGTGCAGATGGCAGACATGAAATTCCATGGCAGTGCTTGCCTGAAGGAAAAAAAATGTGAACAGTGTGTTCATTTGAGCGATGATCTTTCAGATGACAGCAGATAGCAGCACTCAGAGCACGCAAAAGAATGACTTGCGTTTGATGATCCCAAAGGGAGTTGTGGATGTCAAAACAAACACCGATGTCAATGCACAAAAGGCACTGCACCGTCCCCGCCTGAATGAACGGATGTACGAATGTGAATGAAGCAAAGTGTAGCCACAAGGATGATTAGAAATTAGGCAGTGCCAATGCTCACCCACTGTTTCCTCTTCAAACAACAACGTCGATTACCAAGGAAGGAAAATGAAAGGATGTTTCACACACACTCAACTTGCCGGTCACGGCATTTCTAGATTTGGACTGGACATTTGCTTGCTTTTGTGCAAATGGGCATTGCAGGCAAATTCTTCCTCGAATCGTCCACCGACGACCCCAAAAGCCAGCGAATGCGATTTGCACGCCCTCTGGGTTGTCGCACGTCCAGAACGCATGGGAACGGGCAGAATGCAAGGGCGCACGCCACCCGCGCCAGGGAGTCAGGAAAGCGTCGGGCCGAGGACCGGCGTCCTCGTTCCGAAAACCTTCCCGAAGTGCCTCGGTTTCATCCGATTTGCGGTTGCGCCATGGAAATTATGCTTGTCGCGATGTCGAGTCGCAGGGGCCAAGAAAGGGGGGAGGATAGTGCTAACTCGGGAGTCCAGAACATTCTGACGCGACCGGGGTGACGCTCGTCCGGAGAGTCCAGGGATCTGACACCGCGCACAGACGCCGGGCGTTGCTGGGATGAGTCAAGTGGTTTTCGGCGAATTGCCGGCATTTTGGGCTACCAAGCCATCTTTGCAACCGGCCACAGTCCACCAAAATCCAAACGAAATAGCAACTCAAAACCAGAACGAAGCCATACTTCCATGTCGATGACTGAAGCCCCTATATTTCCACCTCCGCCTCTCTGCGTTGTTCCTCTCAAAGAGACCGTGTGCTCAGGCTTCGGCTATTCCACGGACTGCTATGAGGCGTACAAAGCCGATTCTCCCTTCGGGAAAGGAATCATTCTCGGGCACGCTATTGTGTTTGTTTGCCTGATCGTGATCGGCTTCGCAAATCTTTTCTTTTACTACAATGGCGCAAGAGAGATCTGGGGACAGTCCATGGTTCTCACTTCATCATTCTACGCGATTCTCACTTCGTCTTTCGCACTGTGTCGATCGGTGTGGATGCTCTCCCGGCCCCTGTTCATAGGAGCAGCAATGCACAACTTCTTCGAATGGTGCATCGTCATTCAGCTTTCGTTCAACACCGTGAGAAAACAGAGGAAGTACGTCGTTCTAGCGACTGCGTTCATCCTGGTGATCATTAGTCTTGTCTCCCTAGTTCCAGACCTCAAAGCAGTAACCCTACTTGAGCAAAGCTGTGGAGTGATGTTAGACTTGGGATTACCGCTCATGTTTCTCCGGAAGTGGATCTACGAAAATAGACAGCTTTATAGGCTTCCAGCACTGGCTCACTCCATCCACTTTGTGTTTACTATCCTCCCACTCATCTTCGCCAACTTTTTTGTGGGGGAAATCTCGTGGGTGACAACATTCGGTCTCGAATTTCTCATTTATGTTAGCACTCCTATCACCCACATCCTGTACCTGATTTGGAGCGTCGAATTCGACAATAAGAAAAGGATCCAGCAAGATAGAGACATGGCTAAGCGAAGGGTCTCAAGAGACGAAGCCAACACCTTGGAAAATGCTGATGTTCTCCAGAGACCAGAGAAATATTTGTTCATTAGCTTCTTTCTTGGGTTGATTCCTCTGGTTGTCATTCCAAATTATATCCTCAGTCCGTGCCCCTCCGACAAGTTTTGCAAGCAGAACCCGACTGTTTTTCGCACAACTTCCGTGAATGTCTACGATGGTTTCGGACGGGCTTTCCAGGATCGGATCGCACACTATAAACTTATCGAGAACGGCACCTCGGCACGAGGAAACAAGAAGTATGAGCTGACTAAAAGCATTTCCAATCCAACCCAATACAATATCTTTGAAGAGTGGGCCTCAGAGAAAGATTATGAAGCTTGGGTGGAGGGCGGTCTTCCTTCTCAAGTCTTTCGTAAAGATGGTCAGTCACCTACATAGTAGTTTGTGTCAGCTGCAGCACCACCTGCGCATGCCAATTTGAAAACTAAACTTATGATTCTCAGGTCCGATGGGAGATATCATCAACGGATCGATGCAGGCCGCTGGATACCGAAAACCTGCACCAAGCTCCTGCCATGATGAGGTCCACGTTGGATTCTTCGTCGACGTGAAATCGTCCTGCCGACAGGTTTGGAGCGTCATCACGAACTTTGAGAATGACTGCTCATGGATACAAGACTGCCTCTACGTGTCGACCGACCCGCAAAACCCGAAGATTCGAAACCTCACAATGGTGGATGGCGAGGTCTTGGTGCAGAAGCTCCTCTATGTCAAACATGACGAGTTTGGATACCAGCTTCTACCTGGATCTCCTGCACTTCCAGGCTACAAGGGAGTTGTGACGAGAACTAGAAGCAAGGTTCCCGGGATGGGATGCGGAGTTGGTTTCAAGTATCAGTTGCATAAGGGAAATTTCTGGGAGGAGCAAGTTGAGTCGATGTACACGACGCAGCAACGAAGCACAATACCTTACATTCGGCATCTCTTTGCAAACCCAGGGAGCTGGGTGGACCCCAAATTTGAAGTAGAAATCGTAAATGGCTACATACGTCACGAAGCACTCTCTGGAGCCCACTCAAGCTTGGCAAATGCAGCTAGGCTCAATGCACCATCAAACATTAGCAAGGTGCAGATTGCAGTGGAAGATCGTCTCAAGGCCCTTGCTCATGAGTGGTTTCGCATTGTTGAGGATCCAAAGCGTGATGCCGAACCTGCACGTGAAATATTGGCGCAGAACTTCTCTTTGTTGATGAGCGGCACCAACATCAAGACTTTCGAGGGGTTTGAGGCTTGGCTTCGAGGTCCTGCAGACCTTGTGAGAGCAAGCACCCACATCATCGACTCATTCAACTTTGAAAGCACATCCAACAAGACACACAGAGTCACAATGGTGCTGTCCTGGAACGGAATCTTGAGATCAAACGGTGAACAATGGATATCTCAAACTGAGCACATTTGGAATGTTGTGGACCACGAAGATGACAACTTTGCTCGAATAAAAAAACTCGAAGTGCAGATTCTGGTGCCATTTTCTCCATTGGATTCATGTCTACTTCCAGCATGAGCGAATTATGATGGACACCGCAACACTACATGCACACTACACACCACACATTAGTACTATGTCCATTGTGAACATGTACATGCCATCATGTGCATGCCTCTCTTAAAAATTTAAAGTCATGATAACTGCACAGGGATGTTTGTGACAGACACCGTGACATTGTGCATGTGCCATGCACTGTCTAGCTGTGCATGCTAGCATGTGTGCTAGTGTGGCATTGCCATGTCCATTGCAATTCGGTGGTTGTTCTGGCACAAGCGAGCGGTCCTCACTAGCTAGCTAGCCAGTCTCGCTGCAGCAGCTGGCTGACTAGCTAGCTAGTCGGCAGCAGCACGTTGCATGCTTTAACAATGCATTGCTGTGAGAACAACACAGCAATTTGCAAGTGCATACGTGCGTTGGCAGGCCATGATGGACATGCAATGCACAATGTGTGCAATGTACATAGCATATTGCTGTGTCTATTATGGCCAGCATGCTAGCATGGTGGCATGCTAATGATAGACACAGCAACACAATGTGTACATTGCGTGTACATGGTGTATTGCATGTCTATCATGCTAGACTGCAGCGGTGTAGTGCACATTGCAGCGCGCTAGGGCACAGCGCACAGCAGCAGGACCTGAACAACTAATCTAGTAATCGCTGGAGCTGAGCACATCTAGATACCTGTAGCGCGGATCGATGAATGCATACATGCTAGCATGTTCGATGATCGATACGATGTGTTCCTTGTCCGCCATCTGTGCTGCGTGAGTCAAGAAGTGGTGGTGTAGTGATCATGCACATGGCAGCTGCTCAAAGTGTGCGCCAAGTCGCATGCAGAGTCACGATGGCATGCATGCTAGATAGCATGGACTTGTGTTTCAGCAATCCGTCTCGTTTATTACTATTTATTGCCTTAAAGTTTGATAGATGCTACTCCTGACGTACTCTATTGGACATTCGACTACTACGGTATGTAAATTCTGCTAGCTAACCAGTAAATCTATTTTCTGGTTGCGATGGGCCTTCCCATCGTGTGCGCGTGTAAGCAATGATGAGTAGAAGCAATACTAGTCTCTATCAAATTGCTTTCTCTATTCAGCTGGGGTAATTAAACACCCTATTTTGGAATATATATATATATATATATATATATACAATGAAGATCGCTAATCGCCACTATAGTAGCGATTCTTGCACAGGAAGCAGGGCGTTCAATCCAGCTTCGATAATTCGCCTCGAGCAATTTTTATCTTCGCAGCCTTCTACGGGGTCGGCGTGGTCGTTCTGGTTCCTCCATCTCGTCTATCTCAGAAACTTCTTCTGTGTGGTGGTAGTAGGGATGTTGGGAGGCGATGCCAAAAAGTAGGTAAGTAAATGCCACAAAAAAGGACAAGAATAATATCGACTACTGAAACGGTAGCACTCCTTTAGAAAACAAAATTTTCCATGAATAGTGATTAGAATTACATCAATATTGCGCATAAACACACGCACACACACACACACACACACACACACGCACGCACACCACACAAATACATACCATCATCGCTCTCCACTTGCTTTTTTTTAGCCTTAACCGCAGCCCTTCCACGTCTAGTCTTCTTCGCAGGCTAAACGATAGAGAAGACATTCGAACCAAAAAAGCCACCCTCAGTTCAAAAGAAGAGGAGAGCAGCAGGGTTCCACCAAAAAAAGACCGGCCCCTACTGCCACTACTTGATACTACGCATTGTGCCATATTAAAAACACCACTCAAGGCGTAGACGCGCCTCTGGTGGCTGCTGCGTTTTGAAGATTGCTACCTTCGAAGCAGCTGTGTCCGGGCTTGGCCTTTTCTTGGCACCCGGAGATGCTCGTAGTGATTTTCTAGGGGATTTCCGTACTGCCCTTTTGGAGACTGGTGACCGAGCATTCGTCTTTTTCTTGTTCGCGGGCGACTTCTTAGCCGCTGAAGAGGCATTCCGCCTTGAGGATCGCCTAGAGCTTCGGCCACCTACTCACATACACACCCACAGACACAGGTATATGTGATTTACTTCACAGCACCATCTACAAGATATCTATATATGGTCGTAGCAGTGCCAACATCACTCCAGCGAAAACGGTGGTTTTCCCATGCAGGAGAACCATCGGCGTTAGGCGTGATATTTGGGATACAGCGTTAAGACAAAGCAAACTACTGCTTTTCTACTAACTATTTTTTTACGATTCCGTGAATATTATTTTCCTGGTGATGGTGGTAGTGGTGGTGGTGTTTTTCTCTATTACTCTTAGTTTTTTGCTCATCAGCTTCCTCCTCCTCTTCCTCCTCCTCATTATCACCAACTTCCTCTTCCTCGTCGTTGTCATCGTCACTGCTACTTTGATTCTTCGTGTTGCTCCTAGTGTTGCGAGAGTGACGCGCGCGCAGCGCTCTTACTGGGGTAGTTCTTCCCTTGCTGCTGCTACTGCTGCTGCTGCTCTCTGGAACGACATTCTGATCTCCGCGTTCGTTTTCCTTTTCATCTATGCTGTTCCTTTGTTTCTTTCTTTTCCTGCGAGATCCCTTCGAGGCCGAGCTCGGGAGGTACTCCTCCTCGCCTGCCTCTTCCTCGTCCTCCTCTCCTCCGTCCTCTTCCCCTCCAGCCCGCTTCTTCTGAGATCGTTTCTTGGAACGCGAGCCACCGGTCTTGCCTTTTGGCGTCGACGAAAAATTGCTTGGAATGTACTGATTTTGAACCAGCTTGCCGTCCTTCTTCTTTCTGTAGAGCCAGGGAGGGAGGGGGATCTCGATGGGATGCGATGCTTCGGTCCAGTTCTTGCCCTTCATCTTGGTAGTGAGCGCGTGGTGAGCGAGCTCGGCGATCCGATAGATGTTCTCGTTGCTCTCATCCTCAACGTCACTGCAATGCATGTTTTGTGTTTTTGTGTTTGCGTTTGTGTGTGCGTATGAGTGTCTGTATAGGAGGGAGAGGTGAATTAGAAGCTCCATCCAAATTCTCGCTATAGCCGGTCCCCAACAACTACTACCACTACTATTACGGCTGCTACAACTACTCCTTCTAAAGTATCATCACAGCAAACCTGTGCAGCTTGATTCTTGCCAAAATGTTGGAGATCATAACGACGTGCTGGTCTTGACCTCCGTGAATAAAGATGTCGAAGAAGTGTGTGAGCACCTTGTAGAAGTGCTTAAAATTGGGCTGGTCTTCCTCGACCCGCGGGTGTTTCGAGAGGATGTAAACGAGCGTCGCAGTGGAGTTCTCAGGGTAGTTTTGAGCCATTTGCACGGCCCCTACCGGCTTCATCATACTTGATTGCTTGATCAAGTCCCTGACACCACGGTTGGTAATGTTGTGAAATATATATATATATATATATATATATATATATATATATGTAATAGGTAAAAAAAAGGGGGAAAAAGAAAGAAAGAGAAAAAGGAAGCGTTTTCGCCTCCTTTAAGAAATATCTCTGTTTGAGAAATCCGCAGCTCGACATTGAATAAATGCGAGTTATTTTGAGGGAGAGAACCTTCTTTTGGCAATGAGCATACGCAATTGCCTCAAGAACAGCTGCTTGAAAGTCTTGACGTGCAGGCAGAGTGCGAAAAACGAGATAAAATCGAAAGGCGCCATCGGCTTCCTCCCGAGCTTATTCACAAGGTACTTCCCGAACGACTGACAAAGCACAAATGGTGGGCATGATTGTTAGAGGAGAAACCAAAGAACTAGGACGGATCTAAGATGGCTAAATATGAAAACTTGGTAGATATTTGAAAACAACCGTGACAGCTTCTTCGTCCTCTGATTCAAGCACCTGGGCCATACTACAGAGCACGCTCGGACTCTTTCGAAGTCTTTTGTAGTACACACGCTTAGTGCATAACTTCGTGAGCGCTTTGGCAGCCGCTACCTCAATGACTGCCGTGTGATATCAGAAAATAAGAAAATTATATAGATAGAGAGAAGAGAATAGAGAGGGGAAGAGGGGGGGGGGGGGGGGGCGAGCAAAGTGCATGTGGATTAGATAGTCGTTGCATCACATCACTCACCAAGGTGCTGCTCTTCTTCTTGGAGAAGTTCGACCAAGGCGGCTGACACCATGGCGAACCTATCATCAAGTACTGCCTCCGGCTCTGGGACACCAAGTAGCAAGTTTTGAAGAAACTTAATCCCCGCGAGTTTCGAGTCCATCGCGAGCATCATCTTTTTCTCGCCTTTCGGCGAACTAGGGAAAACCTCCTCCACAACAAACTGGCAAACTTTGTCCTCGGTAAGGCTATTTATTGCATCTGGATCCCCAAGAGCGATCTCGCCTAGAGCCCGCAGCTGAGCCGGGAGCTTCTTAGAAAGTGAGAGATTGGCGGAGAGGGTCTTTGCCGCAGCCCGGAGACCACGACCGGAATGGGGGGTCTTCCACAAGCACCGTGCTGCAAATTTGGCGACCGGAATTGATTCACCAATCGTACGGTACTCGACAAAGGGTAACAGAGTATTGACAGTCTCTTCTGCATCTTCCTGGTTTTGAAGGTCGCACAAGGAAGCCAGTCGCAGCAACTTTGGCAAAAACTTGCGCCCACAGCTTGAGGCCTCGGCGATGAGCTGTGGCACAACGAGGTCGAGGCTAGATGAGGAGTATTCAGCCGCAATCTCGAGAAGACTCAGACCCGAGTCAGCGAGCATATCTCTTTTTTCCCTCATGTGTTTGCTTGTTTCTTCGAACAGTGTCTGGATACCATCGATCGGGAATAGAGTGGAACTGATGCGCTGCAGAAGGCGCTTCACGAAGAGGTAGGGCACTCCCCTCAGATTTAGAGTCTTAAGAAGCTCTACCTTCGAGGCCCGTTGGACTCGGTACTCTGTGCTCGTATCTAGAATCTTCCCCAGGAGCTGCTTGATCTTGGAATTCTTGTGAGTAAAGAGATCCCGCAAAATCTTTTTTGCTGAGTAGTTTTGCGCCGGCTCTGGCAGTTGCCTTGCCAACACATTCAGAGATATCTCGGTTTCCTCTTCGCTATATTTTTCTTCAAGAATCTTAAGTGCTGAGATTGTTTTTTCCCTCGCCGCCTTCTTCTTTGCGATAAGCTTCCTGAAGATCTTAGCGCTGTCGGCTGAAAAGTTGGCGAATACGCCGACTAGGCAGCGCATTCTCTCTGAGGGGGTAAAGGAATCGTGTATGATGAGTTCATCAAGGATCCCCTCGATGAAATATTGCGTCATTATATCGTCAGTCGCTGCAACGACCATGAGGCGGTTTGGAATCCACATGAAGTTCCGCGCGGTGGCATCGACTCCGCTCCCATTTTTCCATTTCTCAGCGATATGGTCCTTGAAAATTGTTGCCAGTCCAATTAGTGCTTCGCGTCGTACCTTCGTTTTCTTATCCATGACACGCCCGCCGACTGCGAACAAAAGCTTCGGGTTTACACAGCCTGGATTGTCCTGTATTGTTCCAACGATCGCCGAAATGGCTTCCTTCCGTACATCCTCGTCTGGGTCTTTACATTTACTCTTTAGTATCTGCTGAAGCTTGATTGATAATCTGTTGTCGTCAATTCTTGGGAGGATTTTTACAAAATATTTTGTCGTAGTAGTGCGGATCTTAGCGTCAAGGTCATTTGTCCTGCCCGCGAATGCCGTAATGATCGAATGGACTTGAGTGGAGAGGACACAACCTGGTGATGATAGGAGTCTCCCAAAGAAATCTACTGCTTCCTTCCGCTTGTTGGCATCTTCATCTCTAAATTTGGCAACATACTCATTGAGGATTCGAAACACCATTTCTCTTCGGTTTACTGCCAGGTGGTGAAAGATGTTGAAAAGCTCCTCTCTCTCACTGATAGCACTGCTTGTTTCATTAGATCTCAGGATTGTTTCTGTGAGAAAATGAGAAATAGGTGGATCCAGCTGCTCTTCTGCTCTCTCTATGAGACTTAGAGCCATTTGACAAGGACCGTCCTCATCCTCGTCGCTTTCTGGGACGGCTGTTAGTCGTTCCAGGATTACGTCTAGCAGGCCCTGTGTCAATCCCTCGGCTTCCTCCAAAAGCCCCCTCATAATCTCTATCATGAAATATTCCACCCTTGTAGTGATACCTTGTTTCTTGAGGTCAAAGAAGGTATTGAACATCTTAATTCGGAGCTTCTCATCATCGTCAATATCCCCCAATATGAGGTAAGCCTTTGACATGTACAAAGCCTCTATCAAATGGAAGTACTTCATTGAGTGGGAAGATTTTTTGGAAAGGCCCGGAAATTGCGAAATGAATAACTGGAATATCTTAATTAGAATTCGGTCGTCGTAAGGCGCGTCTGGAGCGTGAATCCGTATGATTTCGCTGATGCACAGTGCAATAAGTATCTGCACTTCTTGATTCTTATGCTTCATTAGGCTCGGTTGAACAAGCGCAGCAGTGACATCAGAAATAGCCTCGGGGTTATTTTGAGAATGCTTTGTCAAAACCTTGGCGAGTTTCTATGAAAAATCAAATGCAAAAAGTCGGAGCATGAGTACGAAGTAATGATGGATGTAACTAAAATGAGAATCTCGGCTTACCCTCAGCCGTGTGATAAGCTTATCACGTGTGAGCGCTTTCAAATACCTATCAAACGAATGAAATAATTGAAAAATCATATAATGAATGAAGCAGTGGTACTTTTCTGATCGAGTGTTTCCCGGCAGAAGTGGACGTCGGACCAAAATTTAAAAAAATGCTGACGCATGTGAGAAGTTGGATGAAATGCAATATTATGTACGATTTCGAAAGTATCTGCTTCAGCTCTTTGCTTGAAAACGATGATTCCATGGTTGCCAGATCTCCCCTCTATCGGAAAGAGCAGCGTGATAGGGGGACAGATGGAGGGCGCCAATGGAGTTCTGCTGTTTAAGATTTAGACGTAGTTCTACTCTTTCGAGTTCCAAATTATCATTCGTTTAATTATGTAAGACAAAATATATGTCCAGACGCTTGATTTGCCTATAGGTTATTTAGCAACAAATAGATCTTCAAATGATTCGACCTATTTTGGACCGTACAAAGTCTTGTGCGAGTATAGGAAGGGCTTATTTGTCTAAAATGAAATTCCATTTGTTTTTGCGACATCTTACATAAGAAGTCGTCATAATAAATCTGCACTGAACCAATACAGCAGCGCGGAAAAAAATTCTCTCACATTTCCTGTCTTTTTTCGACACAGAATTCTTCGGCATACTATTTCAGAAGATGAAGCCTAGCTTGATTGTCATTGTTGTCCATAAAATAGAGGTTGTATTATTATACAGCAGGTGCCTTCCAATATAAACGGGCATCCTTAGGACGATTATTTTTACCGAATAAATATGTTCTATGCGACTTAGTCTGAGTGCATTTACACGTGCCTCGAAACACCATGATGGCCACCTCCATCATTCTCTTCCTTACCTTCGTCAAAGGCGTAAACGTCATTCACGGGGCAACTAACCACGGGCATAGGCACCATTTTGGTTACGATCTCGATCATTATTCGATTCATGCAAATTGCTCGGTCAGTCCGCCTTTAGTTATGCTCTTTCGATGTTATTACGGAAGGAATGCAGGAGTTTGATTCCGGTTAATATGGAGTTGAAACGGTTTTTATTAGATGATACGATATTCCTTGGTTCTTTATTACTTAAACATGTAACATTTCTCTGATAAATGATTTGGTGTGGTCCTGGGCCTTATTGGGAATAGTATTTCCAATGTTACCAGCTGTTAGTTTGATGATCATGATTGTCTACATATCAGTCACCAGGATCAGAAGCTGTCACGGACAGAAACGAGTGTGCAGAGGCTGCATTTGATCTCGGTCTTCCCTTCTTAGGCAATGGGAGTTCCTCCGAGGGTACCTTCGCTAGCCGTGGTATCGATCCCTCCCTCGTCATCTTTATAGTAAAATCGTGGCAAAAATACAAACCGGAGTATTTGCTATGCGGCTACTTCGCTGCATCTCCATCTTATCATCCCCTCCAGAAGAATAATCATCGACGATATCATTGCTACAGGTTGTTACTTGGAACTGGACCTGACTGGGACGAGCGGGGTCGTTTTTATTGAGGGTGATGAGGCTGACACCAACCTGCCGCCGCCCCCGGGTTGGAAGCGAGTTTGCGCTGGGCCTCCATGCTTTGATTGCTTTGGGGCAAAGATACTAAGAAGGCTCGCATATTTGGGTGAGTAAATGAAAGTGGCAACCCGTCCCGTATTCAATTTAGAAATATTTCGGAGACAAGCCGACCCTCCCCCCCTAATTTCTAAATCGTTGCTAGGCGCCATGGCTGGACTCCTTGTCTTCGTGATACTGATCTTTGTCGTGAGCCTCGTCCGATCGCGTAGGAGGTCAGCCAATTTAAGAGGCAGAAGCCAGAGGCAAAACAACCCTTCAGCCGCTCGCTACAACGCCATAATCCCAAGGATGCCTATGCCGCGCCCTCAATCTGCCGATCAGGACGTGGTAGCTCAACCCGCCCCGCCGCTTTTTCGAAACTTGAGTTTTCAAAGAGATGTATGTTATGATTATACAGGAACTTGTTATGGTTGGCCCGCCTTCGCTTCCACATGCGAAGCGCGTGGAGAACTTGGCACTCGCTTTTCAAAGGCGCTATCATCAAAACCCTCGTGACCAGAAATCCGAGCCGAGCAATTATGGCGTGGTTACGGAGCAGGTCGTTAACTGCCACTCCTCTCTTTCTTCTTCATTATGTCGCCGGACTGTTTGTACTGAGTGGTTTCCGGTTGAGCAGGTGGACGATGGCCTCACACCGGAAATGAAGCAACATCTCCGCGGCAAACTCGAGGTAAAGTTTAACCAGGAAAACATGCGTCCCTCCATCTCCTCCTATCGCCCCCTTCCCTTAATTACCCGTTTCTCCCCGCACGTGTGCTAGTAATAACCATCCCGCATCTCACCTTCTTCCCAAACCAAAAAACAGGCGCGCCTGGCGGTCTTTGATCGAAGACGCAAACAGAGCACTCGTGGTAGGAGAGGTGCCCGCGGTGCTAGTGTTGTTCAAAAGAGATCGATGATAGCTAGAGGGGAGGAGGAGGAGGACGGGGGAGACGAGGCAAGGCAGGGACTTCTGGCGTATAGCAGCAGCACGGCCAGTGCTAGCAGCGCCAACAGGGGAAGAGTTCGGAGCAACTCCTCATCGATGAAAGTTTGCCCGAGGTAGTAAGTAGTGGATATTACCAGTACAGCTAACTCGGAAGAAGAGGAAGAAGAAGAAAAACAAACCAGCAGAGAGTTGTAGCCTGAGCTTTCGATGCATCCAGTTACTAATAACGCCACACCCGCGACCTAATACAGTTGCCGCATATTTACTTCTCTGAATTTCTGTCCCCCCCCCCCCCCTCTCCCCCCATTCGTTCTCCCTCGTGCGTAGCTGCCAAGCCCTCAACTTCTCGGACGTCCAGAAATGCGATGCATGCGGGGCGGACCTCAAAACAAGCATTTCCCGCCCCCCCCACGCTGTAAACAATGGCGGGAAATTAGCTTTCGAGACGAAGATGCGCAAGAAGGTCGAGGAGGAAATCGCCCTGGAGAGACTGAACCGGGTGTACGTGCCGGCATCACAACCGCTGCTGTCTCAGCAGTGGAGCCCGCGTCGGCCATTAGTGGCGGGCGGCAGGAACACCTCAAGGTGGTGATAGTAGCCAGAAAGTAGAGCAGAGCATATCAGCGCGAGCTTCATTCTATTGCTGCTCCGTTGGTTCGTTAGATAGAGAGTCTCGCAGCAAGAGTCTGGTTTCCTTCTTCCTGCCCCCCCTTCACCCCCCTCCCCTGGACTCACCCCTTCATCAAAAATTAAGCTAATGTACATCCCCTTTTCCTCCGCCCCTCCCCCCACCGTTCGCAGGACTCGGTTTTCTGCTGCCCCTGCTCCTGCTCCTGCTGCTTCGCTCTACCCGCAGCTTATTCCGTTGTCGTCCATCGCAGTTCCCTCCTCCTCCTTCTCCTCCTCCTCCTCCACACCCTATCGCTTCCCTTCGGACCGGAAAAACCCTGCTCGCACTCGAGGCGGTCGGGTGGGGCTCGGAGCCACCCCCCCTACGATAATTCCAACAACAACAACAACAACCATGCCACCGCACGCCGTGAGGACCTACCCAGTAGTTGCAGTACCAGCAGCGCAGACAAGGCGTTCAGCCGGTGCCCCAGCCGCCATCGTTCCCGCATACGTGGTAGCCTCCCCTGTGCGAAGCAGCGGTAGCCCTGCTGCGCCGCCAAGGCCTGGGGTGCGCGTGGTGGACACCGTCATTCAATATCCCCGCACTGCTGCTGCCTCCTACTACCAGTCGGGGGGAGGGGCAGGCCAAGGCCAGATAGAAACCTCGTATGTAGTGTTGGCGGGGGAGCCGAGCGCCCCGGCGTATGACGCATAGTAAACTCCTGTCAGTCGGTCGCTCGTCTTCTGAGCGGGGCGCTGTGTCGGTGTATTTTTGTGCAGATAATAACTGTAAAACGATATGGTGCGTTTGTATGTGTATATATGTTGTATGATAAAGGAAAAATATAGAACCCTGTAGTCAAATGGTATAGCTATCTAAAAAGAGTAAGAGTAAGAGTAAGAGAGAGAGAGATTGAGAGAACAAAAAGGATTCGTACCAGAGAGAGGTGTGCCTGCGTTGTTGATATATGCCCTAGATCCCAGGTACTATCATGACGGTGGTCCATGCCACCACCCAATAACTCTCATTCGTTTATGTATAAATCTGCACCGCGTTGGCCAAACGTTACATATTCGATAAACCCTTCGATTCGTTCACAAGAGCATGATGTCGCAACCAATGAAGCCTGTGTGTGTGTGTGTGTGTGTATGTGTCGCTGGCATAGTGATGGAGCGTAATGAATTCGTACGAGATACCACTCGTACATGTGAAGCGAGTAGTATGGCGTGCATGTAGCCATGCATGCGAGCTGCGCCGCATTACCAACAATTATCTAGCTCTATGAGGCTATGCTATCTAGCTATGTAGCCAGAACTAGATAGCGAGCAGCGCGTGCTGTACTTGCTAGCTTGTACTGCTGCGTCGATTAGCGCTAGAACGCATCGTGTGCACAAAACTACGACTAGTACACATCTCCGCCAGGCATATAGCTAGCTAGCAGCTATAGATCAGGCGGCGGAGCGAGGCGTTGTTCTCATAGTGCTGACACATGCTTAGACTAATAGCTAGCTTGCAGAATCCCACTCTCACGCAGCATCACACGTACACGTCATCGCTACATGTCATTACAGCAGGCTAGCGGGCACAGCTGGAGAGACAACACTAGAACACATAGCAACCATGTTTATGTGCCATGGAGTGCTAGAGTGTGGGAGCTAGCTAGCTAGGCAACCTACAATGCTAGAATGCGCCCACGCACCATGACGACCTGCATGTCAAGTTACCAAGATGTCGACAAATTTAATACAGCTGTACATTCCGTCACGTCATATAATCAAATTGTAGGTATGCATTGGAAATGCGATCCTAAAAACAAAATAGGAAAAAAATAAGTAGGAAAAAAACAAGAATGTCATGGTGCCTCTCCGCCTCTCTGTCCCAGCGTCTGCTTCGCACAGCAGTGCTCCCTGTACAGCAGAAGAGGCAGGAGGGCTTTGCAATCTCCGAGAAAACGGAAAATAACTACTTCCACGCCGGAGAGTAATCGTGTAAACTGCGCGCTTGCTTTGTAGCGCCAAAAAGATTTAGTGCTTTAGATACTGGCGATGAACAGCAGATGGATGCTGCTGCTTGTCTTCCCAATCTTTGCTCGCATTGCGAGTCCGTCGCTGTCTAAAAGGGCACATCTCCCTTGAGGGTGACGCGGCGCATGATCCTTCGGTGGCTGGTGTTATCTCCGATCGCGACGTGTTGTAGGCATCGATTGTCCCACATGGCCACGTCGCCGCTTCGCCAGCGGAACCTGATGGTAGTGTATATCAAGAGCACAACAGGCAGCCACCAAACACATGAGCAACGATGAACGACGCCGAAACTGCTGTTGGGAGGGGGAAAAGATGGGCGTGTCTACTATCGATTAAGAACAAGCGAGCCACGACACAACGCTCTTGCACCCTGCCGCGGGCGGCGTCGGAGAACACGAAAAAGAACGCGTTTCCTACGTTGTTGCCCGCACCACCATACAAGGGTAGGGTCTCCTAATTTGTACCCCATCTCCCCTTCCCACCCCCCCCCCTCCCCCTCCCCCTCCCCCTCACCGGCAAGTGAGGTTCGGCATCCCAACTTGTGCGAAGAGGTACTCCAAGATCGGTTTTGACTCGGTGACGGTCATGCCCTCGATGCGCGTGGTGAACATCGAGTTTACGAACAGGGCCAACCGGCCGGTCTCAGGATGCTCGCGTACCATCGGGTGGAGGCTCTCTGTTTCCAGCTCCTGCGCCTGCTGATACCTGGTATGATGACGACGACGATAACGTGCAGTTTTAGTGACGTTTGAGACGTAGCAATATCTTTGTGTGTGTGTGTGTGTGTGTGTGTGTGTGTGACAGAGAGAGAGAGAGAGAGAGAGAGAGAGAGAGAGAGTACGCGCGTGCGCGTGTTTATCGTGTCTTGTGTGAAACGCGTGTTGTACTTCATCGCAGCCTCCGGATTGTCGAACGACCCGCCGCTCACAGTGTTCGGGTTGAAGGCCAGCCCAGCCGTGTGGACTGCCTTCAAGGAGCTCAAAACCTTCTGCAGGGCTGGGGAGAGCATATCGTACATCCCGTAGGCGCAAGAGAACATGGTGTCGTTACCGACGGGCGGCACTTCCACTGCGTGCAATATCGACCCTGGTGTGTGTGTGGGGGGGGGGGGGGGCATGAGAATAGATTCTTGTCATCATCGTCTAAAAAGAAACTCATCTTTTGTAGAGGTTTCACGGCCGTTAGAGAGTACACAGCATCACACGCAGCCCATGCAACAACCTAGGCTCGGCTGACGCATGTAGGAGTTATCCGAGTGCCAGCTCTCGCCGAAGTTAGTCGGCGCCCCGGCCTCGCGCACGATTTCCAGCACGTCCGGGTGTTCAGGAAGCCCTTTCACAATCGGGTGGCGGTCCAGCTCCCCGAACCGCTTGGCAAGCGCCACCTGCAGCGGAGTAGGAGGAGAGGGAGGGGGGGGAGGGAGCGATAAGCGACGAGAAAGGGGGGGGGGGATAGAGACGAACGAGAAGAGAAGAGGGCACCGGACAGGGAAAGAACTATGAAATACTACAGCAATTAGAGAAGGGGGAGGGGGGAGATGGCCATATTGTGCGCCCGGCAACTAGCACCTACCTGCTGCGCAGGAGAGAGCTTCTGGTCCCGAAAGAAGACGACCCCAAAGAGCAGGAAGGCGCTCCAAATCTCCTCCACGACGTCATCAGACATGCGCGCGGCCAGGTCGATGCCTTCGATCTCCGCGCCGAGGCACGCGGTAATGGGCGTCGCCTGCAGCCGCTTGAACGCGTTGCTCTCCGTGGCGAGCTGCACGCGCACAGAGCTGATCGGAGTGGCGGTGTTCTTCGCAAGCTGTCGCGTCCAGGAAGCGAGGCCCTCGTCCGCTTGAATCTTGGTGCTCATCCTCCGCCGCCCTTGCTCGAATGCCGCGACGACTCGTCGAGCGCTTCGGCGGTGGGGGATCCGGGGGTTCAGGGAGAAAGCTTTTCTGGAGATCATGGTAGGTTGTTGTCGTTGATCTTGTGCTCGGGGCTTGCGGTCGCTTTTAGGTTGTCAAACGGGAAGACGAACTTCTCCACCTGGTTCAGAGTCACGGGGTTGCGGTCCTGAGCAGTAGTCGCAGTAGCAGCAGGAGATTCGGTTATATTACAGGGGAAGAGGATGGTGCAGAAACGGCGCCGACAACAGTGACGAAAATGGCGCGATGATGGATGATGCCGAATGGCGGTTAATCCAAACCAAAAATTAGCAAGTCCCAACACTTCAATATGTTCAAATTAAAAAACGGAAACGGAAAACATGGTGTTTATGATGAATTGATGTATACTAGATGCTACAGATCCTTTTTAAAAAAAACAGCAACAACAAGGAAAGAAAGAATCCCAGCCCTTCGGATAATTTTCCGTCGCGCTGCTTTCTCCATTCTATGGAAAAACGCCTTCAGAACGGGGTCGCGGGAAACATGGCAACGCCTTACGTTGTAGTAGAAGATTGGGTAGTCTGGGTGTTCCTTGTTTGGGACGCAGGACATGCACTCAGAGAGAGAGGGGCGGGAAATCAGCAGTGACTGGAAGTAGTTACCAGGTCTGGGCGGAAGAGCTGATATTTTAGGAAGATCTCCAAAACGAGGAACATCCGAAGCGATTCGGTCGATTGCGAAGCGGAATACTCGTTGACGCAGGACAGAAACGCAGCCCAATTTACAATTTTTAAAGAGGATACGTTACTGGAGCAGCCGATACGCAAGAGAAGTTTGGGCCAAAAAATGTCAGATGTTTCCGGAGACGTGGTCGAGCGCGGCCAAATCCGTGGTGGCACGGAAAAAACGAAAAACAGGAGACGCCCACGGGCTTGTCGCGCGGGTAATTTCCCCATAATTCTCGTTGTCGCAAGGGGGAATTGCATTCCGTTTCTGAGAAAGAAATTTCAGGCAGAAACTTCGTTGTTCGCCGTACTCTACGAGTACATCTACGTCAGCGCGAGGCTCAGAAGCAAAGGAGAGGCAGGGGCGGGTGGAAAGTGCTTTCTATGGCCCCGGGCGGAAAAGTTTTCCATCATCTATCCTTGATCGTACTGTTCTTTCCTACGCCTCTGGAGGCTAAGATCGTTCAATTTGGGCTGCTGCACCCGCTCGAGGGCGACGAAGGCCCTGTCCTCCTTTTTCCTTTAACGGAAGAATTCGACACCGGGGCAGCTCCTGATAACGGGTAGAAAGCATCTTATGTGTGTGTTTTCCTCTGAAATGTATTTTAAGTCACGCAATTGCAATTGCTCAGGTCTCTGCTGCTGCCGCCTAGAGTGGCGGTCGAGCGCTATGTGCATGAGCTGGAACGAATCGGCCCTAAATGCTGGGGTAGCCTTCCCGTTTCGAATCTTAACATTTCCACATTCCACTCGCACCGTGCCTTTCAACGAATCACGGCAGAAGAAAGAATAGAAAATGAGGCGCCAGGCGAGTCACTAGGTAGCGGCGACAGTGATGACAATGACCTCCTCGAAAGCTCCCTCCGCCATTCTCGTCGCAACCTCTGTGGTGTACGAATGCTAGTGATTGCGAACCGCATTGGCCACATGTGCCCCGCCACTGTTGATCCGTTTCCTCATGTACGTCAGAAGCTCGTACAGGCAGGGGCTGAGGCTGTGCACATTCTTCCCATTCGAATGGATTTGATTCTGAACTCAAAAGAACTCGATCAGTTGATGTCCTTCATCCTCACGTACTACGATGGGCTCGTGGCAATTGGAGGGGCTGATATACATCCCGTTTTGCTAGCAGACTCCAGCGACAGCAGCTCTTCCGTCGTGTACCACCATCAGCGGCAACAGCAGAAGGAAATTGAAGAGAAACAAATCGAACATATGGAGACCGAGGAGGGAGAAGAGGGAGAGAAGAAGGAAGAAGAAGTCCAGGGGCAGGGTTTTGGAGCAGCACATTACAAGGAAATTGATCTCTTCGAGCTATCGTTATTAGAAGCCTGGTTAAATGCCGGGCGGGGGACAGTCTTTGGGATTTGCAGGGGTCATCAGCTTCTCAGCGTGCTTCATGGGGCTGTCCTTACTCAAGATATCGCAACCGAGTTGCCGCAACATCCCATTAGGCACACAGCGGCCACTACAACCGAAATAACCGTGGCTCCCTATGACGACCCGTTCGCCATTGTTAAACCTGGCGATGATGGTGTCCAAGGTGATGCCGATATGGCGGGAAGAAGGAAGCCGCTTGTTGATCAGGAAACGGCGGGGAGCAGCAGCTGGCACGTAATTCGACTTCTCGGGCGCGAAAATGCTCTGTTTCGAGCTGTTAACAAGGACGAATTCCTTGTTAACTCGAGGCATCATCAAGCTGTCATGTTTCCTTATGGTCCGCTGCAGGCCCGTTTCAGAGAGAGAGTGAAGATAATCGCAGTGGCTGGGGACGATGACGAGGTCGTTGAGGCTATAGAGCTAAGAAATGGTGCAGGATTCGGAGTCCAGGTCACTTCCTTTCCTTCTTCTTTTCTTTCGACGCTCCTATTCTATGAGCAGATATTCGAAACAACGCATTTACTATAATCTATGAAAAATCGATTGTCGTCATTTCACGAAAGATCGATTATTGATGGTGTTCTCACAGTTCCATCCGGAGGACATGGACAATGGTGACGGGGACGCGGTGATGCGCATGATGGTCAATATGACAAAGATGAAGCAGGCACAGCGAGAGCAAAACAGCAGCAGAATGACATGTGGGCTTTTTGAATAGTATTGAGCGTGGGAGTCTCAGTATCGTAGCAATATGTTGCATTACACTTACTGCGCTTAAATAAAGGGTGTTCGCATATTGGCTTCGCTTCAGGCTGTTCATCACGGTCACTCATCATTGGAAAAATGATGGTGTTGGAACTTGTGATGAAGAGTGCACGCGAAAACATTTGTGGCACACTTCTGGATTAGTTTTTTTGCGTACGTGTCTAGGTGTAGCAGATGCTATGTGCTTGATGGGGACATGCGGATTCATTGAGCGAAATCTTGCACAGCTAGCCCAACATCAAATTTCAGTTGCTGACTCGATCGATGGGTCGTGCGATGTACATGATCGAGGGACACAACTACAACGCCTGTTTTGTGCGTAGTTGCTGTTAGGGGATTGCACTGCGCACAGTTAGCTGCAGCTACGCGCACAGCGTACACTGATTCTCTTTCGTGCAGATCGCATATGAGCGAGCAGATTTGAAACATGCAAGACGACCGGCGATGCAAAAAGATTGCACGTGATGCACATGAAACCACAAATGTGCACGTTGTGTGTCATCCTATTTGCCAACTAGAAACACACAGTGAATCTCAAAACAATAGAACTTAATAATTGAGCGCCCGCTGCGCTTGTTCGCGTTGAAGAAGTAGCCGCATATTTCAGAAAGTAATACGCAGTTGCCCAGTTCTCAGTACCCATCGTTATTTTTTTTAATATTAAGAAATAAAAAGATAAAACAATATTCGATTGAATCATGATCCTGGGGGTCGGTATATGTCCGGGCATTCTCTATTACTCTTAACAGTAAACTTCGCCTGTCCTAGTTTCATCTTTCGCTTGTTCTTTTGTCTGACAGTTTCCTTTGGTTTTTGCTTTTTTCGCACTGGCTCCGCGCTTGTGATGGCTTCATTCAGCCGCTTACGTGCAGGAATTGCCTTTGTGCCTGGGGGTGCTGCTTCCAACTTCGTTTCTGCTTGTGGCTCCTCGCTACTCTTGGAAACCTTGGCCTCAACCTCAGCCTGCTTTTGGTCGCGAGCCTGTACTCTTCTCTCGTGTTCCACCTGCGCAAGTCAAGGGCATTTTGAACCGACAGCAAAAGGCGACAAATTCATTCAGTTGGGTGAGTGCCACCTCTTGTTGTGACGATTCTATTATGTCCGACGCCGAGGGCAGGGCCAGCTTCGTTTTCTTCTTCTAATGGGCACAAGGGCAAATGTCATATCCTCGTTGGAATCTGTGAAATCAATTTGCTGGTTACCTTCTTCTTCTTCTTCTTCATTTTTTTCTTCTTCGCCTTGCCGTTCTCATGCGTTTTAACTCTCGCTTCCGCGTTGTCGGGCTTCAATGCGGAGCTTTTGGCATTTACCTCATTTTCGTCACCACTGTCGTCACCGTACGAACCTAGCAGCGCTTCCATGCCTAAATTCACAAAAACATCATCCCCTTGTCCCCATTCCGACCTCCTTCCGCCCCACCGAGCCCACCTGCGCTCTGCACAGCTTACTTTGCCAATGAGAATCGTTTGGGGTCAGCGGGGAGCCCCAATCTTTCCTCGATAAAGTTTTTGCTAAATTTAGGGGAAAAATATACCCGATAATATCTAACGATTATCGTGACCACACTCGACATGCAGCAGGGACGAAGATTCGGATCCAAACTCCGAACAATACAACAGGAACAAGAACTCCACGGGGAAAGAACCGCGCAAAATGGAACTTCGCGGCTCATCTGAAAGTAGATCTAGGTGAAGTTTCCCATCATATATCCAGATAAAGGGTTGTCGCAGGCCTAAAACTCATGCGTTTTTATCTCTAAAAACGGCCATCATCTTTTTCGCGAGCCCGGCTACCGTTTCGCGACGAAGACGCATGATGTACATCTACGAGTGGATCTAATGACTCAAAACGCCTTCAGAAAAATGCGACATCGTAAAAAGGACATCCGTTTCATCGATGCGACAACCAATATTCCCGACAAATATTAGAAATAATGTCATGGGAGTGAATCCAGATTCACAACACGACGAAAACCCACAAGCCCCCCCCGCCCCCTCCCCTTTCCTACGAGCTGTACCCCTGCCCTGATCTTGCTGGCGCACGTGCAATTTGTAGAGGAAAATTTGGCGTAGAACGCCGGAGCTTATAGTCACAAAGTGAAGAAAACAGGCCGGTGAAACAAACAAACCAAACATGTCATCAAGATTTGCTCCCCCCCCACGCGCCAACTCGAGTAGGCAGTTGAACAGGTCACGTTCCAAGACGAATCTTAACTCACCCCGGTCGCCTCCTAGCGCTAGTGCCATGGCCTCCCCGGTTAACTCCCCGAGGACCTCGATTCCTTCGCCACAGGCCAACAAAAAAGCGCAGGGGGGGAAGTCGCCGAATACGAGATCCAGCCGCCGCCGCTCCAACTTTAGTTCGTTTGCGTCTGAGACTGTTCCCGAAAATGAAACCAAGAATTTCTCTAGTACTGTGGCTTCACCCACCGGGGCGACGGTCAGCACTGCGTTAGAGGATATATTTGGAGGGCTTTCGACTCAGCCGACCGGCTCAGCGACCTCGCGCGCGGCTGCACCGCGCTCCAAGGGCTTCGGATCTGCATTCCAGGCGGAAACAAACACTGGCAGAGCGAGCCTCAATCTCCAAAGCTCACCGCGCAACCTCGATAAGAGAAACGGTGATTGCGCTGCTGCTTTGCATGTGTTTGAGAGGGGCGTGTCGAGGCCTAACAATGACCTTAATCTTCGTGCTAACGTGCTCGCGCCGACGTCCATTTTTTTCCTTTTACATCAATCCACCATTCTCCTCATCATTTTCAGTTCTGTTACATGCGGCTTCGGAAAACAACGTCCTTAACGAAGACTTGCGGAGAGAAGTCCTCGGGCAGCCTGCGAAAAAGAAAGCCTTCGATTTTGCCGTAGCAGATTCGGAGCCCACGGCCTCTCAACCTACTGCGCCGACTGCACCCAAAGGAAAGAAAGCGGAGGGGAAAACTATCCACAAGCCAGTAATTTCTAGCGCGCAGCAGACAGACGACCATAAATATATATGATCACATTTTGGGGAACATCGATCTTCTAAAATGGCAAATCTCTTTTCCCCAAATATATTATTTAAATGCAGGGCTTGAACGGTCCATAATGCACACACACAAAAGCTGTTTCTTTTGGGGGGGGGGGTGGGGGGGTTGGGGAGGCGGACATGAGTCTGCGTCAGCATCAGCCACCTGATGCTTCCCGTGATAACACACAGAGACCCCCTACGGAGCCGATGAAGAATGGAGACGTGGTTGTCGAGGAGACTGACGAGGCGACCGTCACTTCTGAGCGCATCGATGCTCTCGAGATCATGCACCAGGGCACGCAATTCCTAAAGTCGGTTGGGACAGAACGCCCTCCTCACTCCTACACTGAATACGTCGAAGGACGAAACAAGGCGCGCTTACAGCGGCCTTAAAGCAGGCGTGCGCGCACGCACGCACGTTCTCATCCGCATATTTTTTGAAGTATATATTCGGTTGAATCATCACAGTTATGACCACCACCTCAACCGCAGCTGTTTATCGCCAGGTACGGATCGTTCGGATTCCCGCACTTCAGGCACTTCCACCTTACAGCCGATAACACAGCCCTCCAATGGTAGAAGAAGTAGCGAATATTTACACACACACACACACACACACACAAATATTATATATATATATATATATATATATATATATATATATAAAGAAGCCAATGGAGACATCGAACATTCCATCCAATCGTACTCTTTGAATGATATTTGAGGATCCCAACCCTGGAAAAGTAGAGACCAACCATACTCGTCGCACACCCCCTTTCACATCACCAGGTACTCGAAGAAGAAAAACCCCAGGAAAACGTGCATCTTGTTCAAATACATCGAGGACATTGTAATCGGCCAGAAGATGCCTAAATTCCAGCGACACCGCGCCCCGGAGCTCGAGCGTTCGTCGTTCTCTATAATTTACGATGGCGGCAAGACGTTGGACCTCATCGCTATACAACCGCGGGAATTCAAGATTTGGATCACTGGCCTCAGAGAGTAGGCAGCCGTCATCGTCGTCGCCGTTGTCGTCGTGTAGTAGAAATAGTAGTAGCATTGCAAGTAGAGATGATGGCGGAGGAGGTGACATGAAGGCAACACACACACACACACACACACACACAAGCATGATCATCATATTTATATTTAAACCCCATTCAAGGCACATATATTTTGACGGCACACTCCCTCCCCTCCCCCCCCCTGCATTTCCCCTTCTTCCCTTGCCAAACGACTCCTCCCAGGCTTCTGAAACTGACGGGCGAGATGGGCTCCGAATCCCTCGCGGACGTGAACCACCTCTACATGACGGTCAAGACAACTGCCAAAATCCCAGAGTCGGAGCGCAAGAAGATGCTCGGTACATGCAGCTGCGTGTGTGTGTATACATGCACGTGTGTATGTATACATGCACGTGTTGTCTGTGTTCGAATAGTAGACCATAGACAATTGTATTTCTCTGTGTAATGATGCTATTACTAGTTATAGAGTAGTGAAGTATTCTTGTTTGGGTTTTCCCCCCCCCCCCCCCCCCCTCCCCCCTTCGCCCTGCCCCGCCTCCGCCTCCTAACTTCGTCCCTGATCCAGGCTTCATTCCTTCTGCCGAGGGAGAGGCCTTTCCGGACATGAGGAGAAATAGCGGCCACGGTGACAAGCAAATGTTCAAAGAAGTTAGTGCCGAATACGCTAAGATCCAGAAACGACTGGAAGTACTCGAGAAGAAGGTGAGGGCTGAGGTGCACCGCGCCGATCGAGAAATGTCCTTTCCCCCTCCCCATTTTCCGGTCTCCCTAAAACGAAATGAGGATGGCTTGCATCGTGACGCAGTTGCGCGTGCATGCACTGACGAAAACACATGCTTCCTCGTACGTTTGTATTAATCAGCTCGGCACCCAGAAATATGAGCTGTCGCCGCAATTCCGAACGATGAAGGGAATCATAAAAAATGTGCAAGGGCAGATGAAGCCACTCAAGGATCTCATGCTCGACGGGGAGTTCAAAGCTTGCGACGATAAAATCTGGCGTGCAAGCGTGGCCCTGGAATCCTTGGAGCACATGATGGCGGCCACGAAATAAAGAACAACGTGCGCCGCGGTTGTTTGCCGCCTATGAGCCTGCACAAACTAGAGATTTCATTTTTCATGATCAACCGCTTGTTGCTTTGTTTGAAATGACACGGGTTCCTGCGCGCACGTTTTGGCAGCGTACACGTATATGTTAGTTGCAATGAACATGCAAAAGCCGGCGCGCGTTCGCGACATATGAAGCCAACGATGGTAATAATGGTGTATAGCTGCTATTAGTATGTGTATGTTTCATTGTCATGCTAGCATGGTCGTTATATATCGTGCCATGTATGTCCTGTAAACGTACATCTAGATATGACAATAAGTAGGGTGCGATGCGTAGTAGGTCGCAGCAGTGATGCCTCGTATAGCCGCTAGGCCGCATGCTATGCGCTGAAGAAAAATTGAGTCATCGATCATTGCGCCCATGGATACGCATTATTAGCTTGTAATGCGTTAACCTGTGCAACATCTCATGCATCATGCGTCAGATATGAGATGACCCCAGACTGAGATCATAGACTTACTATGTAAAACAAACGGTGCAAACTGTTTTCAGCACCCTGTGCGCCTTACGCACATTCATCAGCGGCAGATCCCGCTAACTATAGCAGAGCGCGGAGAAAGACTCTCTTAGCTTATACTTCTGCAATTCCTACACTAAAAAAAAATTAAACATGTACACTCGGTTCTTAATCTACATCAGTCATTGCAACGCCCTGCCGCAACTTCCAGAAACCCCGCTTTTAATACGCTCCCGTCAAGTTCCGAACGACACTGCCGAAGCTCTTGACGAGCGCCTTGACCTCGGTCTCGTTGTTGAACAAGTGGAAGGAGAACCTCGTGGCCTGCAGCGGCATGGAAGGGCCGCCTTCCTCCGGGTAGATCGCGCGCCCTGTGATCTTCACCACCTGGCCAAAATCCGTGTACAGAGCCGCAGACACGTCGATAGATGTGACGTTTGCCGGGAGTCCCACTGTAAGGATAGGAGCGGCTAGCGCCCCCCCCGGCGGGCTGACCAGTGTGATTCCTGAGAGCGCACATAGTGGCCGAATCGAACATGCACAACGATGTGTTTATACGTCTAAATATATCCCCTGCGCACCATGCATCTCAGCCCTACATTCCACGAATTCGCAAGAACAACGCCACCACTCCCCGCCTCTCAGGCAGCAACAAACGAATGCACAATCACACACACACACACACACACACACACACACACACGCAGAGAGAGAGAGAGAGAGAGAGAGAGAGAGAGAGAGACGTGAAACTACTACAGCCAGTCACCACCTGGGATTTCCTTGGCAAGAGCGCTAAAACCGGCATAAGCCACGCTCCTCAGCCTCAGGTTATAAGCTTCCACCTCTTCGAACCCGAACGACTCGAAGTAGTCGATGGCCGCGCCAAGACCTGCGAGCGTGTGCTGGGGGCGAGTTCCCGTGGATCCCGTGTACGGATAGCTGCCTCCGTCCAGAAAGGTCGGGGTGATTCTATCGCGGACTCGCTGCGAGATGAACAGCAAACCAGCGCCCTTCGGCGCGCACAGCCACTTGTGCGAAGAGGTTGTGTAGACATCGACGCCGAGCTCGTGCACGTCTACGCGAATCCCGCCGTGGGCCTGTGCGCCGTCGACGACGAGGACCGCTCCGTGCTGGTGGACGAGGTCCGCTAGCTCGCGGAGGGGCAAACGCAGGCCGTTTGTAGTCGTAACGTGCGAGACTGTGACAACACGGTACTGCTTCTTTTCCAGGGCTTCACGGAAGAGCTGGAGGACGTCGTCCTCGGAGGAAGGGGGGGGTGAAACAGGTATAGAAACTACGTCGAGTCCCCCGAGAAGGGGCTCAACCTTGGTGTAGTGCTGCCAGCACCTCAGCCCCCCGGCGTGCTCCTGATCTGTCGTTAACACGAAATCACCCCGCTTCACGAAGCCAGAAGAGACGAGGCCTTCGGCGACGTTATTCAGAGAAACAGTGGTCGAGGGCATGACAAGGGTCTCGTTCAGGAACGCTCCGAGTGCCTTCGCCGCCTTCTCTCGGACAGCCTCCATACGCAGCGTCGCGGGCTCAACCACGCCATTGCCACCGAAGTATTCGTTCGTCGGGTTACTTTCTGTCGGTAGGAGCAAAATTTGTTAAGGCGATTATACTATTGATGGTTGGTGAAGCTCGCTTCGATGAGGGGAACTCAAAAGAATAGAAGGCAAAATCCCTACCGAGCTCCAGGACGGCTTTCATTGTCGCATCGACGACCTGACGAGGCGATGGACCAAGGGTCGCAACGTTGTGATAATCGAGGTTATCCGGAACGAGAAAGTCCGCCCGGGGGGCCGGGAGGGTCCTCCGCCCCCCTGTGGCAAGTGAGAAGAGAGTAGCAAGCAGGAGGTGCGGTGGTGGCCCAAATGACATGGCGTTTGATGAATCGGCCAGCCCGCAAAAACAGTACAAAACTCCTATATTTTCATACTACGACATCAACTTTTCTGTACTAAGCCAGTCAGCCTCGTAAAAAAGTTAAGTTTTACCAAAGACGCACCGAAAGGTCTGGGTACGACTTGCTCAATATGCACATATACAAAATTAAAAGGGACAAAAAGAAACCTGCAACCACCGGGACTCGAACCCGGGTCATTTGCTTGGAAGGCAAATATGCTAACCCCTATACCATGGTTGCTGATTCTTATATACTTTCTTGAACCGTAGAGAACCCGCAAGATTAAAACCATTCCATCAAATACAATGTTTCATATCTATTCTAAATCTACGACATACTTATTTTTATGTCGCAATAAGAACATATAGGGCGAATGACATGCTGAGAGGGTCGCGGTCGAGCAGGCCACGTTACCTGATCTGATTCCTCTGAGATTATTCCTCCCGATCTCGACTCCTTCGAGCGACGACGGTGGGCTTCTTCATGCACAATGGAATCTGACCCCCCCGTCCCTTTCAAGCATGGATGGAAGCTAGGCGTGGGTGTGTTCGTATTTGTCATCACTGCGGCAGTGCTCGCCGTCACCAACGACCTGGAGATTGAGAACTTCGCGAACCAGGTTTGGCCATCCCCCCTCTCCCCTTGCTTTCCTCAACCCTTGACTGGAGTTGCTGCTTTTGTCTCGTAGTGGCAAACGCGCATAAACGGTGCTGAGGACGTTCCGCCACCAGCGGTTCCAGAGGGTAATGAGAAGTCCGCGCCAGCGCGTTCATCAATCCGTGGGAAAGCAGCAGCAATACTTGGGACAGCAGCAATGAGCAACGACCCTCGCTCCTACGAGTTCAAGTACGAAGGACATGCATGTTTCAGCGGCAACATTATCGATAAGGTGGGCCTCGCCTCGCCCTAACGGGATTGGGGTTGTCAGAAAAGCTTCCCTGCTGTCATATACATAAACCCTCTCCTCTGCCAAATGGTAGTACCGTAACTTGCTCGACGATGCGGCGTGTTTTAGGATCCAAGCATACCACTCATGTGCGCGGGATATGGAGATCTGAAACCAAGTGTATCGTTGAAGGAGGCTGCGCCAGGGGTAAGTGAGCAGCGCCGCATATCTTCTTTCAGCTCATAGCACCATTTTGCCGCACGTCTTGTTAGCACGCAGACAGCGGAATTGGATTTTACATAATCTCTCTCTCTCTCTCTCTCTCTCTCTCTCTCTCTCTCTCTCTGTGTGTGTGTGTGTGTGTGTGTGTGTGTGTGTGTGTGTTCGCGCGCGTAACTTTAGAAATGGGTGGTTGAGTTGGATGGTAAGACCTACGACGCGGATCAGGTGCGTGCTCCCATCAAAATCGCACTTTCGCTGCACATCTCCCCCGCCCTTTTCCGGAGAACCCGACGTGTGTTGATACCATTCAAGCATGTGCGCGCCAAGAGACGCGTGCACGTGCAACAAAACTAATGCAGATCAAAAAAGAAAATCCGTCTCAGTTTTGCCTTCTCTCCGCCTTGTGTGTGTGTGTGTGTGTGTGTGTGAGAGAGAGAGAGAGAGAGAGAGAGAGAGAGAGAGAGAGAGAGAGAGATGTATTCTCGTGTTCGCATTTACTGTGAATCCGTGACATTCTCACTATGATTGTTGATCTATCCTTCATCACCATCGTCATCATCAGACAAGGCGACTACTAGCTGAGAAGGGCGGGCCGAACTACAACGCCAGCGCGGCCACATGCGGGGGGGTAGGACGAAGAATCCTTACACACCATTCTCACGCGATGACAACAACTGATGGTGTCGCCTCAATTCGCAACAAATTGTGTGTTGTTATTATTCCGACTTACCACCCACGGAAAACTGTATCGTTGAATTCAAGCACACCCTCGGAAATCACCTTAAAAATAGCTGTCCCCCCCCCCTCGAAACCGCATTGCATTCTTAGCGAAGTTATCCTCCTGATGTCAAAACCAGCCCCCTCTCTCTCTCTCTCTCTCTCTCTCTCTCTCTCTCTCGCTCTCATCCCCCCCCCCCCACCCCCCTTTTTTTGGGAACAACACAACACAAACAAAAATAAAGAATACTATTAGTGCCTACCAATCCATAGATCATGGTAAACGATTTGAGGGGGTGATTTTGGAAGAGTGTTTTT
>ADNK01001293.1:0-25014 GCA_000320545.1 Bigelowiella natans CCMP2755 | reverse complement strand
GCTATTGGCTGAGTGCTTATAGTCCGGCGCTCCCCCCCCGTGCTTGCTGTCATCTTCCTGCTCTTTCTTGCTCATTGGCACCTGAAGATGCAGGCGGCAGAAAATAATAGAGGAATACAACTTTTTACTTACGACCCAGGGGGGAGGGGGGTCAAGAACGATGGACATTATGCTGGTGTTTTCGCGCTTATACTTGGGACAACACGATTCTGCATATTATTATTACGCATAGATCGTAAGCAGTACCTCGACCCAAGGGTTCAGAAATTGCAAGGCGATGATAGGCTTGCGGTGCAGCTTATAGAACTTGTCCTATGAATGATGATGATGATGAAGATGATGGTGGTGATGGTGGTGGTGGTGGTGGTTGCAGAGGACTTCGGCGACACAAACGAAAGAAAAATGCCATTAATCAACAGCAGAACTCTAACGAGGCAGAGGAGGGATGGGGACCGTGGAGCGACACCCGTGTCTTTGGTAATGGCAGTGGTGTGTGTGTGTGTGGGGGGGGGGGGGAGAGGCCAGATGGAGACAGAAAGAGAGGAAATGTGAATAATATATATCACGTTACATTGATGTGCTTCATTTTCTCTTTAATCTCAGCCGACTTGCTTATTCCATCCTGCAATTGCAATGGTGAGGAATCATCGTTGACGAGTGTTGCTTCCGCCAAAAAAATTCTCAAGCGAAAGGCCCAGGATACCGTTCAACTCAAATGCCCTTGTGTTCTTCATGTTGCGTTGTTTACCTATTCGTTCACGCGGTGTGTATCTACCTTAGCCATGATTTTTTTTTCCATTTGAGGCACGTTATATCCATCGCTCTTAACTAACCGGTAGCCATCCATAGCATTCCACAAGCAAACCTTTTTTTTTTTGGGGGGGGGGGGGGGGGGGACCAGCGTTTGAAAAATTTATATTCCCCCCTTGTTGGGGGAAACCCAAAAAGAAAAATTTCAAAAACAAAAAATTTTTTTCCTTGGTTTCAATATTTTTTTAAAAAACATGGGGGGGGCTTCCAATTTTTTTTTTTATATATATATATATATATATATATATATATGTGTGTGTGTGTGTGTGTGTGTCGTGTTAGACAAACAAAAGGAGGAGAGGGGTTTAGTGCATCATAATAGGCACCTGATTAGGAGATGGAGTCTCGGGGTTATCGCTTGCGTTCCAGTCTTGATCAAAGGTGGCCGTTGCTAGAAAGCGCCCTGCTCGTGTATGTGACCATATAATTTATACGCGTCGTTGTAATAGTACACATAAATTTGTGTGTGTGTGTGAGAGAGAGAGAGAGAGAGAGAGAGAGAGAGAGGGAGAGAGGGAGAGAGGGAGAGAGAGAAAGAGTTTGCGTGGCTGCTTGGAACTCAAATGACACCCTTCCATTTCTCCCTTATTACCATCGTGTGAATAGCAGACATTATTTCCGAGCCCAGGAAGGGGCATGAAGGCGACGTACTTCCCACTGACGAGATCATAAACCTGGAAACAACATCGAGCGTGCAGCCTTACTTTCCTGACCCCATCTCGCATGAAATAAGGCCCGAACGAAACCGGGTATTCATATCATTCTATCATAAAAGCCCTCTCCCTTCACATCCTCGCTTATAACCAGAAGTGCATTCTCACACAGTGTCGATTCCTGTGACTACATGAAACTAGTGATGTTCTGTCCTTACCCTTGCAGTGGGACTCTCTCCGACGGCAGCAATATGGGGTAGAGTAGGGTGAAAGGCCACTGCATTAATTTTCTCAACTTTTTCCGACATCGTTCTTGCCTCTGCGCGCGGCCCTTAAATTGAGTAGAGCGTTTGAGAGCAAAGATAAAAACACACGTTTCATGGAGCTTCCAAAAATGTCCATTTCTATGAATGGCAGAAGGGTGCGAGGGCTATTCTAGTAGAAATGCGGATCAATTGCTATGATATAGATTTAGAAAACCTTATTTTCCCCTTTGAACGACCACTAGTGCTAAATTGGACGCGGGTGGGAGGCTGAAGGTGGTGGATGGGATTGGGCCAGGATCAGTATTTTTCAGGCGGTGTCTCAGCCTCAAGTTGCTGGATAGAGAATATAAAATGAGATGAAATACAATTCATAAAGGTGATACGACATAATTGAATGGCAAAAAATTAGAAAAAACATAGTCAACATTCCACTGTTCAAGTCCAGATCTTTCCTGGATCTGCTGGACAATTTAGTTGTGGTAAGGTATTCTTGTTTTCTTTTGGGTTCTCATAACGGCTTTCATACTTTCGAAAAATATGATTTTAGAGTACATTGAACTAAATTTCGTCCTATATCTTTTCAGTGTGAATAATTGTTTCGAACAAAATATGTCTTATTACAAGCATTATGTTGCGAACAGAGAGAAAGTGGAAATCTGTGTTCTTTCTTCTGGAAGTGTCGGAATCTAGATGCCTGAAATCCGATTTTTTTTTTTTTGTGTGTGTGATGGAATTCCCGATGTATGGAAATTCGAGTATTTCCGTGCGGACTACCGATATCTCCGGGTACATTACTGGTGAAATCACCAAATTTTATTGCAGACAATAGCTATAAAGGGGGATACTAGGAGAGATGAGCTCTTTAACGAAGAAAACCCCTGTACCCAGAACGCAAGAGGTTGAAATTTGCTTCATGTTTTCGGTAAATGAAAAAATTATAGGCCATTTATTTACAAAAAATTCTGTCTACATATGTAGAAAGAGATTGCTCTAATGGCTCAGATTTCTTAATGTGTGAAGAATTTACCTTAGTTCTTGAAATATTCACGTGTCTTCACCCCGCTTTAGGAACAAAAGGTCATGCCGAAAATCTCAAGTGCAGCCTTTGTGGACACATGTTCTTTGTGGGTTCAGACCGGTACAACGATGTTTTTATCTTCCTTTTTGGAATTATTGCGCCATAGAATGTTCAAATTGATCCAATTACAAGGGGTTCTTTCAAACATATTGAACATTTCTGCTTTCTTTTATCCGACGATAGGATGAAAGTTACAAACGGGATTAAACTTTTTTGGAAGGATGCCCCGATCGAAACTTGCAGGCGTTTACTGAGATATATCAAGTCGTCTTGCATGCAATGGCACACAATTTAGAAGGAATCCATGTCAAAATCTCAATTCTTTTGCAACTTATTAAATCTGGAAAGGCAAAATTGAGAGAGTAAGTAACACCCCCCCATCTTCCTTGATTGTTTGTAACTCAATGTTTCTAGCGAATTATACTCTTTGTCCTCCCCCCCTTTGCGAACACTCCGAACATTCTTTTTTACTTAAACCAACTAATCTCGAATCTGTAGAATTTTGGGGAGAAATACTACTTTATGAATGTTGTGGAGATAAGGATTCATGATCATCGCCACTCCACATTGGTCTAATTTACTCCCTATTCAGCCTGACCGAAGAGCATCCGTCAAGGAGGGATTATCTCCACGACATTTCTTATTCCCATGTTCACATGAGGTGTGTGCGACCAGTATTTAAAAAAATGTACCGTACCGAAGAAAGTTCTTTGTGTGGGCATTATTTGAAACGTCATGTGTATCTTCTACTTTCTCTGGTTCTCTAACCCATGATCAAATGCGATTTAAAAAAATACTTTTTCACAGGTGAGAAGTAACAAGATGGGCATAGTATAATTTGGTTGAATTTGAAGATTGAAATTGAAACACGGACGACGATAGCAAAGGCTACTACCTATCTAGAGATTTAGAGTGAATACAACGAAAGACCTGCTCAGCATGGAAAGGGTTATCCAAAAAGTGAATAGAGGAAGGAAACATTTGGCTGTGCGAATGTTGCGAGAGCTAGATGAGTCGACCGGGCTTCCATCGGCCATTCTTTTGGTGATTGTAAGATTGCTACCAAGCTCCGCCTTCCCCCCTCAGCTGACGCGAGACATCGATGAAAGGTTCCGTAAATTGTATGAAAAATATGGGAATATTGACAATAATGCCACTCTCATATTTGCTATTTGCATGTCATTAACTCCGAAATATTTTTCAGCTTTTCGGCTTCCGAACGGGTACGACAGGAAGTAAGCGCTCTCATTCAGGTCCATAAGGATTTCTAGCAAACTTATATTCACTGCATCAAGGGAGAACTTAAAATGGGGAAGGATCGGTTTGCATGAAGCGCTCACTATTTCCGGCTTTGTATGTTACACAGACTGGAGACTCTATATTCCGCGTTTGTACGATTGCAAGAAACCCCTTCCATCTCCACGCATTCTTAAGGGGACCAAGCGGTTCTCTTTACGATGGCGGATTATTTCAGGTATATAAGGAAGATGGGAAAGGCCGAACAGTGTCATCATTAATATGGTCCCTGGTGTCATAATAATCGAACAATCAGATTGAGGTCAAACTACCCCGCGGATATCCAGACGAGGCACCATCGTATAGATACCTAACGAAGGTTGTGCACACGGACATCGAAGAGTCATCTGGCGCTGTTGATCTGGCCAATATCATCGGCCCTTGGTGTAACGCTTTCAGCTTGTCCCTCCTGCTCACAGCCATGCAAACGCAATTGTCGCAAGCAGGGTGAGGATTGTTTTTCTTTGCCCGTCTAATCGTTAAGGAGTTCGTAATTTTCTTCCTCCTCAATATTGTTAATTGGATGGTTTGAACAAAATTGATATATTTCAAACGGTCATTTGTTATTTCCACAGATCAATGACAAAGGAGAGTGAGGACGCTCCGGCGTGGTTGGCAACAAATGCTTACGCTCTGTGGCCTCCAGATACTCCACTTCTATCATCAACCTTGAGTGGTATAGGGCAATGCGATAAGTCTGCTCATCCCGGTATGAAGAGTTACACCCATTGCAGTAATAGCGGCAGAAGTAATGAAAACGCTCAAGTCAGTAACAATGACAACCTGGACGGCGATATGACTGCTGCTCATGTACAAACCAACGTGATATCCCCGCTCTACACTCTTTAGAGGACTGGAGGGTGAGAAGGAAAGCAAGATAATGCGCTATTCATTTATTGCACCTAAAAATTGAATAGACATCCGTACAGATGTTTTCCACAGCATGTGCGTTGGTATACCTAAAAAACTAGGACGATGGGGCGGGGAGTTTTATTTTCTCCAGAAATTCCACTTCTAGTTTCATTAATCCAAGATTTGAAAAGAACGAACCTGTATAGCATAAAGTTCCCTAAGGGTATGAGGCTTCCACTTCCTTGCAATCATCACAAGCATAGTTTCCCTCACTACAGTACTCTATCGCCGAGATTTACCTTCTTTGTTAAATTTTTAATACCATGTGTTTTTTTTAGAAAGTAATCGGCATTCGTACAGAAGAGAGAGAGAGAGAGAGAGAGAGAGAGAGAGAGCACAAAGAGAAGCCAAAGGAATAGTGGCGAACTGGCCTCCTAGAGCATGTTAGTATTTTGAATTTCCACCAACTTGTAAAGCAGAAACATTCAGGAGAATAAGTACACATTCAGGTGTAGAGAAATGAGCTACGCAGACTAATAATTTGCATCGCTTGAGGCTGGAAATTATTTTCAAATTGTCATCACGATTGAATACATTGCTGACCATGTAGATATATGACCGAGTAGCCATGCATGACTAGCACGTTTAGATGACCATGGCATGTGCGACTATGCGTCACGGTCACGTACGTGACGCACAATGATGGTGTGTCAAAACGTGGGCTGCAACGACACAACACAACACATGACCGTGACGCACAATGGTCACAGTTAAAACGTGGTCTGCAACTAGTGCAAATGCGCTAGTGTGTCTAGCTAGCTAGCTAGCGTGTTGCAAAGCTCGACCTGAGCTAACAAACTAGGCTAAAAAATGTTCAATTGCAGATTGACCATGTATGAGCACATTCATCATGTGCATCCGCATCTACGTAGCAGACGTCTCGATCTACATCGATCATGCTGGCATGATCATTTCTCCATGCACCAGTCTAGCAGTACTGATGTAATTATTAAGCTAGCATGTGTGAGACGGATGCAATCACACCAGCGCTACTCTAGCCACATACACACGTGTGCGGCTTGACTTGATCGAATGTGCAGCAGCAGCTACACACATGTAGTATGCGCACATGAACAACAAAAAAATGCATGCAAGAACATGCACAAGATGAAACTAGTCGAATCACGCTGCATGCATCTACATGCATGTCTAGATGTACTAGCGTAGCCGAACGACAAATGTAGCACTTTCTGAGAGTTCTAGAGTTGCAGCACCATACATCTTCACAGAGCCACATGTGCCATCGCATCTGCCATGGACTAGCTAGCTAGTGGTCAGCATTGATCGATCACATCTTTACTTGCGAGTCAAGCCTCTAGTTCGTGTGCATATGCATTAAATTACAAAAAGTATTACTAATTTTTCTTGGAAGATGTGTTCTTTACCGTGTTCTTTTTCACATTTTTGGTTTCGTTGTTTTCAGGTGCTTTTGTCAGGGACTGGTCTAACTTCAAGTTTTCAAATTCCTTCGCAAGGGATGGATCTAACTTTAACATGTCCCTAAAGTGCTCGTATCTAAATTCCTCATCCTTCTCCACACCAGAAACTTTTTTGATCGCCTATTAGTAGTGAATATTGAGTTCGCATCTATGCCAAAATTTTGAATTTTTATTTAGAAGCATGTAATGTGAAAGGTTACGTTTATGTCGTCTTCTGTGATATTTTCCAATCCTAGCTTGAGCAGAGCGGTTTTCAGCTTCTCTATATCCATAACGTTCTGTTTGCTTCCGTCTTCAAAAGACTGTGGTAGTGTGACATTTCAGATCCGTGACTTAAAATTAATTTACATGTAAATTAATGTCTGTTAATGTAGCGTGTGTGCTTTGTATATATGTACATATTTACTTTGAAGGCCATCTCGACCGGGTTGAATTCTTTTGGATTTATCGTATTTAATGAGAGCATCTGATACAACTCATCGAAGCTCAGATTCTTCTTGTTGTTGAGTAGAAACTTCACATCTCTCACCAACTCCTCATTGAAGGCCTTTTTGGAATAGTAAATGTTAGTGCTTGCGTAGTTTTTCCCAATAAATCTACTTCTAGTTCAAACATATTGCTCCCATATCTATAAATTTAGAACTGACCCCCAAAGTGCGGAGGTCTTGCATATTTATGTAGCCTTTTCTTCCCGTGTCGAAGAAGTCAAAAGCCTGTTTTAGCTCCTCCTTATTCACGAAAATCCCACCACTCGCGTTCCTGCGCATTTGGTTCATGCCAGCTGTGGTCGTGGTAGTGAAGTGTGAGGAAGGTCTAATTGCTGAACTTTCTTCTCGGGATCGCTGTCGGGGGAAGACTCCTGCGTTACCCTTTCCGTTTTTCGGGGGGAGGCTGAGGGGGGCAGGCAGACAAATTTCTTCCAATAATTTTAGGTGATTTTATGGTTAAAATCCTTCTCTTCTACAATCAGCCACAGAGATACGCGCTGCTTGTCGCAGGATGAAATACCCCGTCCCTAAGAAAGCGCGGGAAGCCGCATCCGTCGATTTTGAGACCATCGTCTGCCCGCGAGAAATTACATTTTACGGTCATTTTCGCTACGGAAAAACTAAAATGCCATGGCGTAGATGTTAAAGTAATGTGAATTTATATATTCTCTTTATAAGAATCGGCTCCTTTGCCTCGCATTTGCTGAGCAGCTACTCGAAAGGAGAGAAGGAAGAACGGCTGACAACTCAGCAGAAGAGAATAGCGACACAATGACCTCACGCCCCACCTTCCGCCCCTCTGTTGCTGAAGCAGAGGAAATGCTAGACGGTGAAGTTGTAGCCTCTGGGATTGGAAATTTGTATCTCGATAGCAAGGTGAGTACGGGTGGTGGGCAATCTGAAATTGTTTTTTCTTCGGGGCATCCTTCCTCGTTGCATTAGCATTATTCCTTTTGTTACAAGTTGCGTGCATCGCTTTCTTTTTCTTCCCCCAAGTTAACTTGATATGATCTGGGCAATTTTTTATTCCAACAGGTACACCATAAGTTCATGCGCAAAGCGACTGGTGTTACGATTCATATTGTCAAATGTGGAGAGTAAGTTCTTGAAGTCCTGTTGATTTGGAATAATCTAATCTCTGTTTTCTATAGATTCAAGACTTGGCTCGCTATATGGGACGAGGAAGGGACATCCAGACTTATGAAGCAAGAGGTAAAAGTCAATCTGAATAATTTAAAACTTTTGTGAGTCATGGCAATGTACAAGAATCAGTGATGTATAAATATATATATATATATATATATATATATATATTTTTTTTTATATACCCCATTTTGGTGCTTAAACCCGTACTTTCAATATTTTGTTCTACACAGATCGAACATAGAATATCACTAGACACCAACGAGAAGGAATCTTCCATTACGTGGATCTTTGTCCACAACGGCGCGACTAGACTTTGGAGTTTCAAGTTCGAAACAAAAGAGCAGCTGAAAGAGTGTGTTCGAAAGATGAGAATCGCGATGTGGGAAAAGGGGCGTCAAGAAGATTTCAAGCGCCAACCTGAAGAGGATCAGGTATGATAGGCTAATGAAAGGGAGCTTGCGGAAGATGATTTTTTTCTATATTTTTAGGCTGCAATTGACGGTGGAGAAGATCCCATGGACGAAGAATATTCGAGCGAGGATGAAGACGACGAAGAGGTGCCCCTGCAAAAGATCTTTTGCCACAAAATTATTGATTTCTCACCCATTGCGCGCCCAGGTTTACGAAATGCAGAAAAAGCAGTTTAGGGCGAGATTCGATGACAAGAAGACGAGCGATCAGAAGAACTCGCACCTTGCTGTTGGGATGGCCACGGACAGAGCTTTTGTTCTCCGTGGATCGCAAATTGGCGTATTCAAAGGAGGAAAGGACAAAGATGACGTGTCGTAAGTTACAACATCAACCACATAAACGCTTTTTATGAATAATTGAAAAGCTTGACGGTTTTCGTAACTAATGTCTTACTTTCTATCAGGTTTGTGACGCGAATAAACGAAGTCCGTGACACTCGAGGGAACTTGTTCTCGCCGGAGAAGGCTTTTCTGCACGACAAAGATACCAAAATGATTCTAATGGCTCCTGGGGACCGTCAGAAAGCATTTGTGATGGATCTGAACGCAGGAAAAGTATGCGAAGAATGGCAGGTTGGTATCTACGGGCCGTGCATGCATTTTTACTTTTGTGCATAAAAATCACTCGTCGTTGTCCCAATTATCATCAAAATCATCATATTTTCTCTTTCATCCTATTCGCCAGGGTCCAAAAGACTTCGAATTCGGCGCCCTTGCTCCTGGAACTAAATATCAGACGATCACTGGAGGCAGTCTGATCGCAGGGGTAGAGCATCAGCAGCTTCCTTCACGCTAATATCCCCCGCTTCCTAAAAGGTATGTTGACTGAGTAATTAAGTTTTAATGTCTTGATACAACAGGTAAACAGCAACACGGTTTTCCGTCTGGACCCTCGAATTAGCCAAAAGGTTGGATGACTCCGAAGCGTTTGTATTTTCAACATCCTTATCATCATTACAAGCTTGTTATATTCTGTTTTCGTTATTTCCTTTCTTTTTATCGCTCATTAATTTTGGCCTCTTCTCTGATTATTTTATACAACCCAGAATAAACTTGCGGACAATCGTGTTAACAAGACGAACTTTCAGTTCAATTGTCTGGCAACAAATGAAGAAGGAAACATCGGTGTAGGGAGCGCAAAAGGTTATTTTTCTTGCCGACTTCGGTTTAGTATGTACAGAAGCAAGATGCTCATAGTAAACAAGTGTAAAGACCGGAATAGGCAGTGAAATAGCAATATTATGTGTACTGTGGCGCAGTGTTATTGGTTTTACATATTTTTTGAGATAGCACTTGAATCTGCTGACATCACACCTACACTACGAGTGATGGTTGCATTTGAACACATCCAGGCTCAAAAATTTATGTATTCTGCTGTTAAAATATATTCAGGGGAAATCCGTTTGTTAAGTGAAGCTTCTAAGATACCGAAAGTCTTGCTTCCCGGGCTTGGAGATCCTATTAAGGTCTGTACTAGCTTTAGCTTTTCTCTACCATTCTCAAACGCCACTATAAATCATCATTAGTGTGGAAGATGTTGCTGCTACGGATAACTCAAAAACATCATCTACTCTTCTCTTGCCGTAATAGCCTCAGGGTATCGATACGACAGCGGATGGGAAATGGGTACTGGCAACATGCAAAGAGTATTTGTTGCTCTACAATGTCACCCACAAAGACGGCACTAAGGGTAAGGGCACAGGATTCCAGAAGCGATTCCTGAAGAACGAGAAGCCGATACCGCTCAAACTCAAGGTATATAATACAGCTATTCGAGTCTCCCAGCCTCCCCTCTTTTTAACATAAATTGAATGATGGGGAATTCGGGCAACGCGTCGTGATATTTTTCTCTCTGGATTTTCTTCAAATACTTTGTTATCAGCTAAGTTCGCAAGACCTAGTTAACTTCAAAATCCTTGACGTCGATTTCACGCCAGCACGCTTCAGTGTCGGGGACTCAGAGGAACAGGTTAGAATCGACTACTCAAAAGATTAAAATTAACTGGTGCATGAGAGAAAAGGAGGGTGGGGGAGAGAGAGAGAGAGAGAGAGAGAGAGAGAGAGAATGTGTGAATATCGATGTGATTTGTGTATTGAATGTTGCACTTCCCTATCCCTGGTGGCTTTGCCCTATTTTCGCAGATGATTTCGACTTCGACCGGCCCATATCTCATCGTGTGGAGTTTCACAGCGCTAAAGAAAAATGCTGCTAAGGCCCGATTCCTCTATAAGTAAGCACACGACCATGCAGGAAAGCTGTTTAAAAATGTTAAAAACTTCATAGTGAAAAACGTCTGTAATTCTACTCTGCAACACCGTTAAAGTTTCGTGTTTCGACCAAGTCACTCAGAATCAAGAGTCACACTTACCGTCTGTAATTACATAGAATCAAGAAACTTGCCGAGAACGTGGTAGGAGAACATTTCCACTACAACAGTCAAAAGCTGGTAATATTTATTTATGTGTTACGCCAACAACATTTCACACTATTATCTTTGTTTCCTCAGGTTGTGAGCACGAAAGATGATGTGGTGATGCAGGAGTGCACACCTGGAGCAGTGAAGCGAAGGTACACACATACACACTAGTTCTAGGTTCTGGAGACGGATGCATATTTTGTTCCTGGCAATTCGAATCGACCCGCCTCGCCAATAAATAAGATTCATGCAGACTTTTTCAAAAAAAATGTTATTTCTATATTTGTGCTGTATCATCAGTTTTCTTCAGTCTTCAGAGAAGAAGATTCAACCAATAATGTATTTGTATGATATATATTATACTTTCATATGTGTTAGGCGCAGGCGTACCGAGTACGATTGAATGTGAGGTTCAGCAGAGTGAATTCGAGAAATCCATATCAATCCACAAACATTGGAAGAAGTATTTCTCATCGTAGATTTGCTTAAATATTACATCATTTGCGGTCTGCCGTTCAATGGCATAAGACATTTAAACTGTGTGTGAAAACATTATTTAAACAAATTAAAAAAGAGGATGATCACCAAAAAGACTCTGCTAGTCTGATTCGCTGATCAGTAAGTTACATCATGCTCTGCAGCATCCGCAATTCTAGAATCCTCATGAATGCATCCCTTTCATAGCACTGCTGTCCCACATTGCACATGAGAGCACGTCAGACGGTCATCTTGTGACATGTCTTGCGGCAACTGTATGTGTTCTCTCCAGTTTCTAGCTAGGCCATACCCGCTCTAGCATGATTGCAGCTGCTATCGCTTTCCTCATTGCATGCTAGCATGCCGGAAGCAATGCCACAAGCCTAGACCTCTGGATTTAGCTCGCTGACGCTAGCACGCGCGATGCATGGAGCGATGCATGCTGGCATGGAGCACGGCTCCCTCGCGCCCACTTCACAAATCTTTGCATGCCAGCATGCGTGCACGTGGCCACTTCTTTGTCGATGTCAATGCTCATTGCACAATCAATTGGGAACATGACGGACACAGCAATGTTGTGTGCACAGCTAGACAGCGCATGCTCGCATGCATCACCATGTGTCACACCAACACATTGCGTTGTGCGTCCATCATGAAACAAGCGTTCGCACGCAGCTCTCATTGGCGGGGGAAGAACAAATGACACGCGCGAGAGCGCCTTTCGCACAGATCGAATGAATGGATGAGTGGAGCAGTTCCCAGCCACCATGCCAGCATGGTGCAGCAGAATGAATGAATGAATGAATGAATGAATTTGATGATGACCACATTTCCAAAACGTGTCGTGATGTTTGCAAAGTGCGAAACGCAGCATGAATCACTCGTGAGTGACTCGTGAGGGAATTTCGGCTGCAGTCCCTGCCTCCCTCCCAGTGGTCACTGTGGTCACTGGCGTGGACTGGCTAGCTGGCAGAGCCGAAAGTCCCTGCGCTAGCTGCGCCCCACTGCGCCATGTCAGCGCGCACGCTAGCACGCGCGGTCGTGTGCCACTGTGCTTTCGTGTCCACGCGCATGGCCATCTTCACCAATTTGATGCCATCATGCACAGAACCTGGAATCCAGACAATGCGACAATGTGCGACACCCGCACTTGTGCATGCTGACTCCATCATTGATGGTGGAATTGATGACGAGCTTGAGGAGTGGGGGGTGCGCAAATCCACAGTCATTGAAGGCCATGCAGCGTGCGCACGTGCGAACATGTGCAGTTTTGCACACACGTCCTTTGCAACGTGTGATCTGTTTGTCCGTGCATTTCACCCACACGTGCACCAAGCTAGCAAGGCTGTGTGTGAAAACGCAAAAGTCCCGCAAATGGATCGAAATGCCGCAGTCTGCTTCTGCATGAAAAACAAAATGATGTTTCTATCTCTCTCTCTCTCTCTCTCTCTCTCTCTCTCTCTCTTTCTCTGTGTGTGCATGTGTGTGTGAATGCGGGTCCAATTGGGGAAGTTTTCCGATGAGGAAGATGAAGACGAAGGCGTCAACGCAGCGGAAAGGCCGCTGGAGACGACGAAAGATGAAAGGATCACATCACACGACTCAAGAACCAAGTGCACAGAGGGAAAGGATGCACTCTCAACTTCAGCAAAGACGCAGCAGGAGAACTGTCTTCTTGGCAGCAGCACGGCCGATGCACGCATTTCCCAACGAATTGCAGACAATGCAATGCAACGTGCACAACATGCACATGCCGATGCGTCGAAAGTCCGACATTGTGGACAACTGGACAACGCAATGCAATGTGCGCATCACGTTGCCGCACGTCCAGATGTCCATTGTTGTGGACAACGCAATGGAACATGCATGTGCACAATCATGCACATCCCAATGCCATGTTCATCATGGATCCACACTGGGATTTTGAATTCCAAACTGGGCACATGGATGGGTCGCAAATTGATTGATTTCATCCAATCCTCACGCCATGGCATGCTAGCTGACTAGCTAGCTAGGTGCGAGAATTGGGAGAGAGCAACCAATCCAATTTCATCGAATTGTGTCTCAGGCTTTCTGTTTCTTTGCGGACCTTCCAGATTTCTCTGATGCCTGTAAAAATGTGAATGGACACCCAACAAGATGTGTTTTCACGTGCACGCGTGCGTGCGTGCGCACGAGTGTGTGTGTGTGTGTGTGTGTGTGTGTGAGAGAGAGAGAGAGAGAGAGAGAGAGAGAGAGGGGGGGGGGGGGGGGGGGAGCGAGAGAGTTTTTCAAGTGAATAATCGTTCGGAACCCAAAATTCTGGGCGACATTCAAGCTGTTGAGCTGTGAAGCCTGAATTTCAGCAGAATTTTTACGTTTCGAGCCATCATTCTTTTTGGGTTCCGAGCAATCACTCAGTCGGAACACACATATGCACACACACGTGCACACGAACACACAGCATTTTTTGTTTTGAAGTGGTGATGCTTTACCTCGCCCTTGCGCTTGAGAGCCTCTGATGCGGCCTTCTCAGTTGCCTCAATCTCAGCCAAGTATTGTTTGTACAGAACACCCCATTCGTCAGTCAATGTGTGGTCTGGAGCCAGCTGATGATGATGAAAATGGTGATGACATCAGGGGCAACGTGGCGTAATGTGCAAAACATGCTGTGCCCATTGTTGACGGCATCGACGATGGGAATGATGATACAGATTTTGAGAAACGCATCAAAATCAATCGTACTGGACGAGTCAATGCCATCATGACAATGATGGTGGATGATGATGCTGACATTGATGCTGGTGATGACAATGATGATGACAATGATGGTGATGATGGATGGCACCTTCATTACACTGAGAAACTCATCAAAATCAATTGTTTTGGACGAGTCCAAGTCCGCGTCGTCAAACATTCTCTTCAAAGCTTTTCTTGTGACGCGTACATTTTTGCTCTGAACACAGTGTGTGTGTGTGTGTGTGTGTGTGTGTGTGTGAGTGTGTGTCCACTGGTGTACATGTAATTCGACTTATTTGCCGCGTAGAAACCCAAAAATCCTGGTGAACGTCAGGCTGCATGACGCCTTCATTTCATTGCAGTTGCAAAAACTTTTTGAAACAAATTCCCTTGGAATCATCTCTGTAGATACTTATTTACTCGGAACCCAAAAAATTCCAGAGAAGTTCAGACTTTTAGTAGCCTGAATTTGTCCGAGATTTTCTGGGTACGCCGCAGGTTTGAATTGTCATGTCGAACACACACACACACACACACACACACACACACACAAACGCACACGCATGCACACAGGGAAAAACGGCTAAAAGCTCCAACCTCCATGTAGTCGCAAAGTTCACTGAAATCGATCCCCTTAGAATTGTCTTTGTCGATGATGTCAAAATGTTCTTGAAGCATCTAAAAGTTGAAATTCACGAGGGTTGCACATTGCACACATCACACAATGTACATGACATGTCATACAAAAGTACCCTAGAGTCTAGACTCTAATCTCAATTTTACGAACATGTGTCGCAAAATAAGTCTTCTCATGTCATCTGACGCGAGGATTAGGTGAAAACCACTTCTTTTGGGGGGTCACTAGAACTCTTCTCCATCGCCTCAAAATGGAGTCTTTTTTTTTAACGGAAAATTACCTTAATCTCAACTTGGGAGAATTTGTGTCGCATGGCTTCTTTGAGTAATTCCTTGTGCTCCTCAATCAGTTCAAGACGTGTCTGAGGGGTAGGATTAGGGTCAGGGTTAAGGTTTTTCTACATCGAAATAGATCATGAATTCTATGCGGTTAGGGTTGGGCTTAAGCTTAAGGTTAGGCAACATTGGAACCATGTTCATATGATCTAACCACACAGGTGATTTTAAAATAAGAATCGTCGGAATCTAGATCCAATACAGGTCAAATTTACGCGAATAAATCATCTGTAACCCGAACACTAATCGCAACCCAAGGTGCTAAATATGACTTGTTTTTACATAATCCTCGGGGCAACCATGTCAATTTACTGACACGAGGATTGGGTAGAAGCAATTAAAATATGGTCAGAAAACTGCACCACGTTACCTTTAGCTCCATGTTCTCGCGCCTTAGTCTTTCAATTTCAGCGTTGGACTTCGTATCGGATCTTGCCGCTTTTACCGCCATCGAATTCACCACGGCTTGAGTTTGGGCGGCGTGCATTTCAGATTGAGTAGCCAACTTTTCATGGATTTGGGTTGAGGTTAAGATTAGGAGTTAGGGGTTAGAGTGCATCGCTAATAAAAAAATAATAAAAACATAATGTTCTATAATGTCGATATAGAATCATAAATCCTATGCACATCTTTGGTTCCAAGATCGTGGTTGGGGGTTAGGGTTAGAATGAAGAGCATTATTTAAAAAGCTAGAAGAAAACTCCAGGAAAAATAAGGTATTTTCACCTTCTCAGTGATGACAGTGTTAAAATCCGTACAGCGGAAAGATTTAACGCAAACTGTGCTAGCAAACAGTGAATCTGAGGTGAACAACTTTAGTTTGTAGGATTGTCCGACTTTTAGGTAATTTCCCGGAACTTTCATCGATACTTTCTGAAAGATTAGAAACAAGATTTTGTGAAGAAACTATATTCACGAGAAACTACAATCACGAGTTTATAATTAGTAAATATTTCGCTGGATTTTCATCGTGGTTTTCAGAAAGAAAAATATCGGGTTCATGCATCTAAATTACGGCTATAGGATCATTTGTTTACACTTAACTCTCACGACTGAAAAAGGATTAGGTGAAAGCAAGTTATCACGACGTTGATAGTGAAAAGACGCATTGTACTTGTGCGTGTTTAGGAAAAATAACCCGCAAGTACGATATGTATGTGCATACATATATGCATCTGCGTATGTGTGCATGTGTGTGTGTGTGTGTGTGTTTGCATAAGTTTTACCTTCCTAAGTACACTTCCAAAGTCAGACACATTCTGTTTCCATCCAATTGCTGCGTCATTAGCTCCATAACAATACGCAACATAGGACAGAGGAACGCTACCCCAGAACCTAAAAAATTAAAAAATAGAATGTTTTAGTGACTTACACATTACACACACACCGCACACACACACACACACACACACACATATATATATATATATATATATATATATATATATATATATATATATGTGTGTGTGTGTGTGTGTGTGTGTGTGTGTGTGTGTACACATGTGCATAGTTCGCGCAGTTTGGATGGAGACCATGAATTCTGGGCTTGTGAAGGTCACACAAATACAACAGTGTCAAACTACATGTATCATTTTTAATACTCGGATCCCTAGAAATACCGGTGGGGTTCAGGTTTTCAAGTCTGAAGTCCACCGGGATTTTTGGGGCTCCAGGCAACTGTTCCACTGAAGTGAAGTGACATGTAGAAGCATTCTACCCGGAGTGCACGATTTCGAATTCCATTCCAGAGGAGCCCCCCATCCCTTTGATGTACTCATCGCCACAAACAATGCTTATGCTTCCGCCCATTCTTGTCGTAAAAGAGTTTGATTCTGGAGTATATTTTCAGATGATCATCATCATTATCATTTTGCGTGTTCAGCTCTGGTTAACAGCGAAATCGTCTAGGATTCACTATCGCCACAGGGCACACGCGCGAGTGAACCACAAGTCTCACTCACACAGATACACACAAACAGATACGAACACAAGCACAAACACAAACAACACACACACACACACACACACACACACACACACCTAAACACGCACATGTACCCGCACGCGAGTGCACAAAGTATCTCGAGATATAATCTAGCAGACGCAAGTACACAGATTATTTCAGAACAAGAAACGCATTTTTATTATTAGAAATCGTTAGAGTGAACCCGAGAATTAGGAGAAAATCAACATAGGGAAGCTGCATTCGCTAGAAGTTTGACCGGGATTTTCTTGGATTCCGACGATTCTTGTTCTGAAACCCTCTTAGGGCCCTTTTAACTTTGGGTAGTTACTACCGGGCATTGCAATGGCGGTCCCCTTAACTCCTTGATATCCTAATTTAATGTCAAGAATCCTTGAAGAGAATAATCACCGCACGTGCAAAGCGAGCTCTAATTTGGACTCGGAAGCTGACATGACGAGCGCAATGCCGTAAGTAACGACGAGTAACGTCAGTAGCCTCAGAAAACCAGAAAAGGAAGGCGAAATCCATCAAATGTTCGGTTCAGAATTGTGATCTACCGACGACATCCGGGAATCGATAATATTTCGTGGGTTTTTTTTTTCAATCAATGTGAGAGTATCGAGTTCTCCAAACGATGATGTGCTAGATCTACGGTCGTAGCAAAGTTAGTCAATATTTAATCGAGGGTATTTCTCACCATCTTGATTCCTCTTCTTTTTTTTTTTTGGGCTTTCCAATCTAGGTCGACTCTTTTGGCCGGATTGGAAAACCGGCACGAGGATCCCATCTACCACCCTCCCCACCTCCTGCCACAACATCAGCACCCTCGAACCATGGACGGGGATCAGTTAAGACTTATATCTCGCGTAATGATAGTTGCGATTTTCGTGACGAGCGCGAGCATCTTCGTCTCCCAGCAGGGGCAACAGAAACAGAGCGTCGATGAGCAATCCGAGATTTCCTACCCCGCCCAAAACACTGCAGCACGGGAATCATCCGGCAGCTCCCTCGCTGCCTACAACGAGAGTGAGGCAATGCGATTCGTGGACTTTTCAGGGGCCGCATACTGTGCCGGTACCTTGGGCCACGGCGTTGAGAAGTGGGACTGTGCTGTATGCAAGAAGTATCCCGATGTCACCGCGACGGTTGTGTCGGACAAAGGCTTGTTCGCCACGGATTGCAACGGATTCGTGGCCTTCGATCCAAACCACGGTCGTAACGGCACAATCGTAGTCTCCATATCAGGAACGGACCCCGCCTCGATTCAAAACTGGATCGACGACCTCAATTTCTTCGCTATCTCGCCCAACGACTACATGGCGGCGGGGTGCCCGCAAGGATGCAAGGTCGACCGAGGATTCTACTACACATACAAAGCCGTCCAGAAGAAGATCCGCGAAGCCGTTGCGGGTTTGAAGATGAAGCACCCCGCTGCAAAGACCGTCGTAACCGGACATAGCTTAGGCGGCGCCGTGGCCGTGCACGCGGTGGTTGATCTGGCCCTAGCAGGATATCCTGCTGATATGGTATTCACTTATGGGCAGCCTCGGGTTGGGAACGACGTATTCGCTAAGTGGTACGTCTCGAAATTCACTCAAGGCAAGCCGCACTTCCGCATAACACACTCTCATGACCCTGTGCCGCACCTACCCACCAGCGGCTCCGGCCCCATCGGCGGCTTCACGCATGTTCCAGTAGAGGTGTATTACCCCAGGGACTCTCGAGGGGAGCATACGGTGTGCGATGGTAGCGGAGAAGATCTCAAATGCTCCGACAGCAACATAGTGGATCTCACGTTGACGGACCACTTGTTCTACCTAGGCTTCCATTTCATCAGTAACTATATCGGCTGTAAGCTTTAATGCGCTCCTCCGTCGTGAGGATTTCCAACAACCGAGTCCCGAAATTTGAAATTATATATACACATAATATATATATATATATATATATATATATATATGTATAGTGTGTGTGTGTGTGTGTGTGTGTGTGTGTGTGCATAACGTCCCGTATTATATGGGTTTGTGTGTCATTTCTTCGTGTGTTACCATATGCAAAATTTTCCTACTTTGAAGATAGATGTGCATCCGAGTTTTCTGGTACGTAGTTACCCATTCCAAATGAATCTTTTAGAAATTTTGTTCGAGCGCTGCTGACCAAGGGAAGGGCTTTCTATCCATCTTCACACTGTTGTTATACAGTACAACTCAGTTCAGAAGTAGGGATCGATCGCCCGGCCTGCTCATGCAACATAGCCGTAACTTTACTTTTGTGCTTCCACATTACACTGTGATAGGCGACTACATCTAGCAAATTTAACGTGACAAAGCATACAAAATACCTTTGTACCCCCCCTGCCTACTACATGTAAATGCAGTCGCCATCTGACGGCGGGAAAAGAAAAATGATGCGCATTTTTGGTTCGATGGCTGTGCGGTCATTTGCATAATTCTTGCGAAACGTTGTTGATTCGTCGAAGCGCAAACGCGTCTGTTTTGCATGTGTATGGGTGCATCATTCTGGCATGCTCCATGCCGGCCTGCATCGCTTCACTTGCTGGCTTGCATTTAGACTTGCTTGCTTGCCATGCACATGTTGCATGTAGAACATGCTAGCTAGCATCCATCATGTATTCATGCTGGATGTGCATCGCTGCACTTGTTGTGCATGCTATAGTGCACGTACGTGTAGGATGTACATGTCCATAGTCTAGATAGTACGTGTCGTATGTGTGTGTGTGTGTGTGTGTGTGTGTGTGTGCGCGTGTGTGCATGTGCATGGTGCATGCATGCATGCAGCACAAACTCAATAAATTTCATCTGAACTCTAGCCTAGCTACGCGCATGACTGCACAGCTCAATTTGTGTCCATGTGTCCCCGCACAAATCTGGGCATGACAATTAGCAACAAAAAACTGCTAGATCCGGCTCATTTTTTGAGCGATTGCGCATTGGATGCGTACAATTTGTGAAGTAGGCATGCACGAGACAGCGTACAGTGAGGCACAATTCTCATCATTGCTAGATTGAAGCGGGCGCGCAGCATGTCTGGTCTTATTTACGTCTCCAATGGAGTTCATGTATGGTTCTCCATTTAGTCATCAAGCGAAGCAAGTCTAGTCCAAAGGGTTTTGCGTGTTCCGTTAGACTTAGGTTCCATTGTTGTCAACACTTGCAAACGCCAAAATCAAAAATATGACAAGCTAGCAGATAGAGACGATGTGACATGGATGCAGCAATGTCTGTGATGTAGACAAGCAACATCCATCTCATAGTCTCTTACGATTTTATTCAACTCCGCCATTTGTTTCACTTCGTAGCAAGGGTGAAAATACTAAGGCGTCTAGTTGAGAAAGATTGCTTACCAAAATTCATCGAGCCCACATGTGGCAGCACAGCACTCTGACACATCAGCGTCGAAACAGTACCCTCGTTTTTTAATTTCTGCGCACACATGACCAGTTCCATGGCCAGTTTCATTAGACAATTTATTGAGAGCGGTGAGATCATCCTTCACCACCTTGTCCTTCTTTCGATACAGATGCCCACGCACACAGTCTGCTCCATCAGCGCGTAAATGTTCATCATGTAGTCGTATGGTGCTGAAGTCCGAATCAGCGCTTCCAGCAAGTATTGGAAAATTGTTGCAACGAGATTTCTTTTCTTCTTCTTTGGTACAGAACTTGTTTGCTTCTGAAGAAGACGGCAAGTCAAAATGCATTGTGCATCTGTCGGAACCCTTCCTTTCTTCAAATTTGACTTGAATCTCTCTCGCATTCATGCAGGCGTGAGGACTAGGATGATTGGGCTCCGTGCTGTCAGTTGCGGTAACGATAAACAAGGAACTGTCAGGGCATTTGGTTGTGTTTCTCCCGTAATCGACTGATTTCACAAAAATGGTGAGTTGCCCTGAAGGCATAAAATCATCTTTGCATTGTTCGTTGACATGGAAACTTCCATGATAAATTTGCCCACGTACAATTCCTTTTGGTTCGAAATTCGTCTTTGATTGCTGAAGGATCACATCCTTTTTCTGCGAGTCTTCATTTAGCAACAATTGATTCTTGTACCACCCCCAACAATGTTGGTAGATGGGGTACATTTGGTGGAAGATGACATTAGGTTTGGTAAGCTTCTTGTACTTTAGTATTCCCCAATTTACATCGAGCCCCCCTGAGACGGTCATTGAGAGGGCTGCATTTGCTGAAGCATACGTGTTGATTAAATTGGGAAAACTTTTGTAGCAAGGATGTTGTCTATCAGTTGCTTTCTCGAGAGAAAAAACGACGCCAGTCTTAAAGCCAATGTTAAGCTCAGCTAACGAATAGACTGAGTACCTGACCACAGGCAATAGGTGAACTTCACCCGCAAAGTTTACAGATTCCTGAGCATCGAAGCTTCCACTATGCTGAATTTGTGGACTCGGGTTAAAGAAGGATAAACCCTTATCCTGAGAGTACTGAAATCCAGAGTGAATATGTCCACTGGCCCTCGCTTTAGCATACATGCTGAGCTGAGAATCGACCTGGGTACTGGAGCCTATCTTCAAAGGAACTTTCATTTGGATATAGATGGGAATGCCCAACACATCAATGAAAAACTGCTGATCTCCAATTAGCGACTTTGCAATCAATGTATCTGAATTTTTATCGTAGCTGCCTTTAAAATCAGCTTTTACGTCGAAGTTCATATCAAGATCTCCAGTTCCCTCAAGAAGAAGATTCTTCAATACGTATTCCGCAATATCCACCTTGAAGGCCAGATTAAATTCAGACTTGATGTAACAGTTTTCGCATCGGAGCTGAGCAGCTGTGTCGAAAGTGAACACTTCATTCTTTGACTCGCCCTTCAAACAGTCATAGTTCCACTCCCAGCACGTGTGCCGAAGATGTGGACGGTCCACATTGAGATTTCCTGTCACCGCAAGCTTTGCAATGTTCCAAATAATCTTGCCTTCTTCCATAAGGTTTGATATTTCTTGCCCAACCACAGATTGATATGCATTCTTTACGTAACCAGCAACAGTATTTGCAATGGTCTCAAACCATGACGGCTGAAAGTTGGGCATTCCACTGCATGTCCCACATTCTATTTTGCAGTTTTTCAAAACATCGCGAACATTTTGTTCTGTATAACGCCAGTTGGAAATCGAGTAGGGATCACAAGAATAACCATTCCATTCCTTGCAAGAATAACCATGTACATCTTTGAAGTTTGGCGTGTCTGTGCACCCCGCAGGATAGTTACATGCATTGCATTGGGGACAGTGATTTCTCACGTCTTGCATCTGCTCAGCGCTGTAACGCCAACTGTTACCATTTGTCCAACTTTTGATGCAGGAATGTCCTGCCCAACTATCGCAAGTATAACCGTGCGCATCCTTCCAGTTTTTCTGCCATATACATTGACCTTGACCATTTGTTGAAGTAGCAGCAGCATTGTCGACCTCGGCCTCGGAATGATGTAGTAAATTTGAGCTAGGCATCGATTTTGCGGTGGTTTTCCCATCAGTTTTGGGATTTATCTTCGGGGTGAAAGCATTCGTTGTGAAAGTTAAATTTAGATTTTTGAAGATTTGCTGATACTGTACAGGCTTCCCGGTTATAACTACGCGCGAATCCTTAAGAGAAGCTTGAGATAGGTCAAGAAGCAACGGTCTCGGATCTTTTGAAGATGGATGTTGACTACCCCAATGCATTCCTCCAGTGACATAGACAGAAGAATAACGGTCGCTCTCGCGGATATTGAGTTTTTGGACTAGGGCAGCTGCGAGAGATGGAATTTGAAAGTGAACTTCAACCCTAATATAAGATGCAAGTATATTCAATCAAAATAACAACACATCAACGAATTCCACTGAACATCATCGGCATACGATTTGTCATACCTTTCATCCCCGTTAGGATTGGCTCGCACAGTGGATTCTGGCTTGATTCCTTTCAGTTTGTCAAGAGAAACAATTTTATTACCTTTCTGGATTTCACCATCATACTGAAGTGTCAGCCGAACTCCATCTTTCCCTTCGAAGTTGAAGCTGTAAGCGCCTCTGTGTTCGCTCTCTTGCTCATCTTTCTTGGATCGACTGTAAAGCTCAGAAATACCCAAAAAAGGGGGTGGCATCTTTGGGTGGCCCAGCACGGATTCTGGGAGAGATGGGTTAAGAAGCAACGGCTCAGAACTTTTCGCCGTGTTGATTCCGTCGAGCTTTATTTGACTCCTTTCTAGATTCTGCAGAGCCTGGATAGGCGTCAGAAAATGAGAAAGTGCGAGCAGAGCCAACATCGAATCCTTGATTCCAATGGTGAGAATGGTGAGGTGGTGGTAGATAATGAATAATGATGCCTGCAGGTAGACCACAGATCAAGTATAGCTATCAAAATTACAATCGGCAACGAGAATGGCAGAGAGTCTCCTTCGTGCGACAATGTGATATCTGATCGGCAGCTGCTAAGCTTCCTACGAGTATTCTCCTCGGCCACTTTAGAAAGAGCTAACAAGACTGGTGAGAATATGAGAATGAAGACCTAATCTTTAGCAAAGGCGACATAAGATGAACCAGAGAGCCATTTCGGGTCAATTCGAATAACTTTCGATTTGTTTCGAGGAACGAAGACTGCGTTTCTCCATTTCCGGCAGATATTCTTTTAGGTGCCCGTTCGACGAAGGTATTTGGAGGTCCCGCCCAACGAGCCATTTCGGATGATTTCTAGTCATTTTCGGTGCAGTAAGCGGACAAAACGACGGTGTTTCACTAGTCTCAGCTCACATGTCTTTGCAGGATGAGTCTCAAAATCACTCACTCAGCACGACAATGCGGCTGCGGCGCTCTTTTCGCAGCTGAGTAACGTTATGAGCTAATATGCTGAGAAAATCGGCCTGCAATTTTATCATTATTAACATGGATTACAGACGAATCTGTCGCTTTTTGTGTGTGTGTGTGTCCATTTAGAAGCTGACAAGTATTCGTAAGAAACAAGTCTTAAATTTGCGCCACAAATTACTGCAGTGAGCACAGGCCCCTGTGCTTGATTAGTCGCAGTGAATTGTAAGCAAATAACAATCTACAGGTTAGATTTCAGTCACATTAAGTCGCATGAATAAAATTACAAAATAAGAAATAGATCTGGATTTACGTGCAGTTTTGCACAATTATTTGTGGACCAAGGTGACTTTTTCATCGAAATAGCCTTTGGCTGGAATGTGTGGAGAAGACATTGGATACCAGACTTAAGCAATCACTGAATGGCATCTTTTTGCCAATTTATAGAATTAGTTAACATAAAATCAAGCCGCCCTCGATAAATACAGGAGGAAACGAACAAGTCTCACAACACGATGCATCATGGGTTGTCGCAGGGATAAAACGGCATGTAATTTCCTATGCGTCGGCTTCCATTCCCCTTTCCACGTATCAAAGGTCGGCATGAGCGTCCGCCTCGTCGTAGCAGCCGCGGGTGGGGCGGTGGCGCTGCTCTGCGGGGTCCGCCTTGCACGCCGCCTCTATGCTCGGCCGGTCAGGGAGGATAAAGAAGAGCAGGTGTCGGAGCGTCAGCAACGAGATTCGCGCCCCCTCTCCTTCAGGGTAACCCATGTTTATTGTCGGCCACCTTTCTTGATCTTCCGCTGTTTGATTAATTGTTGTCCTCTGATGTAGATGCTCCAGGGATTAGCCCGATTTTCTCCTTCGCTCGGGTAAAAATATCTATACTCCTCCCCCCCCTCCCCAACCCCCTTCTATACACACTGATAGCACCTGTCGTAGCTGACTTGTGTGCAAGGAAACTAGTGCTGCGGATGAAATACGCTTTCCTCCTCCAAAACTTCTTCTTCGTTTCCACCAAGACAATATATATATATATATATATATATATATATATATATATATATATATATATATATATATATTA